>CABEEJ010009306.1:0-19258 GCA_901482245.1 Timema douglasi
TTCGATTCGTATTGCTTACGCTTCTCCATTATATCAGCCTCTCTGGCATCGTAAGTCTCCATAAATACATTACGGTCAATTATGTCGACTCCCTCACAGCGAAATGGAACATATAACACGACCATCTCTCGTTTGTGGTTCACAATATCATCGGTATCGTACGATCTATACCGTATAACCCTACAACGATCCCTTTTACGATTAGCAACTGAACGTGCATTAACATCCTCTACATCATCCTCGTCATCTTCACTGCACTCTTCGTTGTCGCCATTGCCGCCACCTTGACGTTTTCTCTTTTTGTTACCGACAACCGTATAGCAAGCGACAAAGTCAGCCAAACATATCGACTCTAACTCTGTGGGCCTATCCTCGTAACGCAGAATCATGGTTTTGGTCCAGATGTCAGTGCTGTTCTCGTGTAACCCTTCTCTGTCCATCACGTGCTTACGCTTGCGAGCCTTCTGTCTCTCATGTGGCCAAACAGTAGGAATGTAAGCAACGTCAACGCTGGCTGATCTAATGCGGGCAACCCGTGTTGCTTAGGTAGATACACAAAACCGTTCTAGCGTGACAACGTGGGCACTTTGTCCGAGTCCAGTGATATTTTACTCGTAACGCACAGTTTAATGTCCGCTACTGGCTCTTCAGGGTAAATATTTTTAAGCAGTGGTATGTGTTTGTCTGTTGTTAGCTTCAATGAGCGCAGAAACCATAGACGATCATACACATCACCACACTTATGTCCGAATGGATTGTTGACAAACGTCGTAGTTAAACGTGCACTAGCTGCTGCCCAATGTATCTTCATAATCGACGATCGAACACAATCTATGCCTATACAGTCTGTTGTCGATGTAGAAGCGATTTTATCATCCACTTGCATAATTTCAACCGCCCCAGCTGCAGATGTACTGGCAACGTCGTTGATCCGCTCGGCCTCATTCATTCATTTACGTTTCCGGCACTCCTTGACTCGGTCACATGGTGTTTTATTATTACCATTCGATTGTTATTGAGCAGCCCTTTCCAACCGTCTACGGTCTCTGTATTTGGTTTTGGCTTTTCCACGCGTATAAGCTGACATTAAATATTTTTGATAATATTTTTTTCTAACACCTTATTATATTCACTGTCACTACTTTAAACTAATATTTTATATACAATCGATAGATTTTTGATAATATATTTTTATTCTAACACCTTATTATATTCACTGTCACTACTTTAAACTAATATTTTATATACAATCGATAGATTTTGACGACATCTGATTATTAAAACTTAAACGAACATCGTAGCTTCTCCGAGTCAAAAGTTATACTAATTGCAAATCTCGATGCGCAGCAAAACAACCTCAAAATTGGGGCACTTCACCCTCCACCGCACGCGATGTGTCACTGTTCTCGCGTATTGTAATGCATTGTTTGATCCTCTAGCTATCCAGTGGTATAATTTAATTTTGTATGTAGAGGATAGATTCGAAACTACAACGCCAAACTGTATCCCCCGATTTTGTTATCATTAGGTTTTTTGGATTGCCCCCGTATGGTAGCAAATTTAAAGACGTATTCACGTCAAAAAATGTGTATACTTGCACCTGTGCATAGTACAGATTAAAACACAATAAATTAATGAAAATTAAATATTCGATCTTTTTGTGTAAATTATTTTTCTACTAGAGTCACATAACTAAATGTGTTTCGTTATAATGGAATATATTAGAGACATAATTAAAATAATATTGAAAATATCTCAAGCATTATGGGAAATATGAGCAAAATCTAACTATATTAAATAAAGCACAGGCAAATATTTTAAAAAGGAATGTAAATGAATTTATTATACGCTAAGTTTTAATGAATTTTAATTATGCATCTGATGTTATATAGAATTAGCCACTATCTTGAAACTGCAGTGTCAGAAACAATGTCTCCAGTTCCAGAAATGTTCAGGAAGGTTCAATTTATGTATGCTCCAAGCTCATTATTCAATAATAAGATACATAGTTCAAATGCTTACCTACTGCATTAGTAGGGGGAAACCAGGAAAGAAGAAAGAATAAAAAGTTGTATATACAGCTATCAATGGTTGTCAGATCACCTTCGAGTCTAGAAGGTCAATCTGTCTGTTTTTAGGGATACAAGGGTAGGACGCGGAACATCAGTACTTGAATTGAAGGGCTACCCCTCGAGCCTATTGTACCGGGTTACGTAAACCGTGCATGATCAACTAGAGGTCATTCAGGCCATTTGTTATTCCTTGCAATACCTCATTATGCAAATTCTCCTAAATAGTGTATTAAATTCTTAAATATTTTAATATCACTTATCAACATCACATTTGTAATATACATATTAGTACTAATAACACCTTAAAACCCCAGTCAAAATGTCAATCACGAACCCACACAGTCATATGTCCACGAATCCCCCTCTATCCACGGTCACATCACATCCTGACAAACATTAGGCCCACGTCCATAAGACAGGGGATTGTGGCAATAAATAGCTTTAGTATTTATATTCATAATTTATTTACGGCAATATTACCATTCAACAAAATATTAATTAAATACATAGAAATTCGTAAGAATACCGTCTGAGGGTCCATTTATATTACTTAAAAAAATATCAATAATATTAACATGAGTGTGGAATTATAGGGATGATACATTATTGATAAACATTCCATACTCCAAGGCTGATTATGCCTGTAGAAACCATAAATGAAGTGGGTGAGTTCGTTGTTTTGTTAGAAGAACTTATAGGTTTCAAACCGTGAAACTCTAAATTTTGAGTAAAGATTCCTTTTTGGCCCTATATCAGGGATAGGACAAAGTTTTGTGAGAATCAACCTGAAAGCGATAACATAGGGAAGTGGAATATATTCAATATTCGCTGACCGTGCATCTTTTAACTGGTGGACAAAGACTCTTAAAGCTTAGAATCAGTGTTTCTTTATAGAATTTGGTGGGAATTTTATTTAGGGTTATTTCAATTACATTAGCTAAAGGGATATATAGAGGATAAAAAAATGGGTAGTATATTCTTGGTCCTCTAATCAAGATGAAATTTAATTTATGGAGGCCAATCGAGTTGCACTTACAGAATACTAATATTAGATTAATTCGTGTAAAGTATTTACACAACGGCTGGCAAGGTGATTTGAAGAAATTGGGTGGAGTGATCTAGACAACAAAAAATAATATAGATTACTAATTTTCAGGGTGGTAGAAGGTTGAAGTTTTGTAGACAACTAATGGGACCACTACAAATAATTTGTAAAAATATGAACATTTGTATTCAATAATTGGGACACTGGGAAATAGGAAATGTGAAATAAACAGAATGAAAGATTTTGTTTTTGCTAGAAAATATAAACTTCACTGTCAGTTAGGAGGAAAATTCTAAACTGCCAAATAATACTTAAAAAATTAAATTTCCTATGCTAGACTTAGAGAAATTGGGAAGGAGGAGGTAAATATTTTCAAAAGCTGTGGAGTAACTTTTTCTTTGTGTGATGTAAAACGAGTTTTTCAAGCAGATAATAACCAAAAATAAATTTTAAATATTGGTTATTCCTAAGAAGGCTGGTGAAATTGGGATTCTAAAATTTCTAAACAAATTACTTCTCTAAGTGTCAGACGATTAACTTTAGTCAATCAACTTTAGTATAAAGACCCCCTCAAAGAGTATCAAGGTCTGAATTCTTAAATTTCAAAAAGAAGGCCCTGAAAATAATGAGGGATGGTCGGTCCCCTCTAAATGTTTCCAAAGGTATATAAATGAAATTGTTTCTAGAAATTCTGTGAAGTAGCAAACTGTAACTGTAATTCTTTAAATAACGACAAGTAGTTTAATACACCTTTTTGGATTACCGAATAACGTCCAAACAAAAAAAAAATCCAAATTGAAGTCCAGTAATCTTATTATCTGTTCCAAGACTACCAATTTCAGTGGCGTAGTTAACGCGCTAGTTTCGTATTGAGCTAGACCCACAAGGGTGGGGAGATCGAGGTTCGAACCTTGTTCAGGAAAGTTGAGCGTGTTTTTCCTAAATGGATTTTCAATATCATTCCACGAAAATGCGGGTTCACTTCCACTATATTCAAATCTCCCAATTCTCAGTCCACTAGATTAATTGATACTCAAACGTATAACACGAATGGTTAGTAAGAGTCAGTGCTAAGTACTATTATATTGTTTCAATATTGATCTCGATCAGACAGTTGTTTGTTAAATAGCTTTTCTGAAAGATTTTAATTTATATTAATTTCTTAGCAATAGATCAAATATGTAAAACATATTTATTTAGATGGTGATATATTTTACTTCAAGACTGTTTTCCCAAACATTGTGAACAAGTGTTATTCTGAATTAATATTATGTTGTATTTAATTTGGTATCAAGTTATTTTCTGTATAACTTGATCACCAATGGAATATTATAACTACTTTAGAATCCAAGGAGATATTATAGGAGATATCATTTCAATTTGAAATCCAAAGTTAAATCTTAAAACAGCAGTAGTGATAAGAATATGACAGTTCTTGGCATTTTTTAAATTAAGGGAGTGTTTTCCTTTGCTCAATGAACTTCTAGTTCAGGAACTGTATTCTTTTGAAGAGTGGTTGGCAATTTCTAAAGAGTTAACAACCAAAATAAATAAAAGTAATATATTTTTTGTTGTGACTCATTGCTTCAGTGCATTTGGTTCGGTAATCAAAATCCTGACTATCACATGAAGATCCAATACGCCTTTATTGAAGTGTCTTGCCATTGACAAGACAATATTTAACAAAATAAAATTAAAAAAGCCTGAGTGAGCTCACAATTGAAACAGATTACAAAACTGAAAACCAGATATATAGGTCGTTCCTAATCGATTCAAGAAATATCCTTGTTAAATTTATTTATGACCTAGAATACGTAAATTACAGTTATCGCAGTACAAACAACCGACAGACAAACAGACGGACAGGCAAAATTCAAACTTATCACTTAAACATCTTTTTTACAATCGTTAATAATTACAGATCTGACACCTTAGCTAGGTCGGTGGCGTGTCTGTCTACTGAGCTAATAGTCCTGGGTTCAATTCCCAGCATGTCCGAAAAACTTGACATTTGTGAAATGTGTTTTTTTCCTTTAAGAGTGATGAATTTACGACAGGGGACTGGCTGTTATGCTCGTCCTAGTTCTAATTTGGTTATTAAAGTATAAATTACGATAAATGGGGGCAATGGCAAATATGTGGCTTGAATTGATAACCGGACCAGAATACAGTTTGGAAACATAAAGTATTGTAAGCTAGAGATAAAAAAAACAAGCCTTATTTTTTATGTACCTTTATTATAAATAATTTTATTAAGTGGCTAATAACTAACGATCCATTTGAAGGTAAATTTTCTTAATAACAACAATTTTGCCTTTGGTTAACCGTAGTGTATTTTCTCTATAAGATTTTAGTAAAGTCCTCCTTCCCTCACTTAACGCAGAGTACCAGTGGTTGAGAATATTGCAAACATGTGCTCTTATAAGATATTGAATGGAGGACCCATCACGAAATGTAGTTGTATTCCATGGCAAACTAGTGTTATGTGTTTCTTTCTACTTAATACTTGATAAATACTATACATCCATGGTTGTATAGAAATATTCAAAATAATAAAATTCAACTAAAGGAAATGAATGTCATTGTTTCTATAGCTCGTTTTGGCATGATTTTAACTTTTATGATTATTAAATGTTCAGCATTTAAATTTTATAAGAGAGATAGAGAGGATAATTTATGTAACTATGAAGCCTTTCTAAAATTTACTAAAACATGTATGAATTGATTAGTATAAATAATTTATTCTGGAACTGGAACTTTTACTATCCATAGTTATTAAGTACTCTTGAATATACTTCAATTTGTTTCTATTTAATCGTAACGCCAAGAGAAAACATCAGCCTTAAATACCGGGAGTTAAGTTTAATCTTATTGATTAAAAGACCAATTTCATACATTTTCATGGACACCAAATTATAACATATATATAATATAAAATTTTGATGAATAACAGAATAACACTGAATAAATCAAATGTGATTTTGAAAGTTAATTAGCAGCTTGGGTAGCTTTACTTGGCCCCAGATAAGTTCCAAGATAAATATAAAATACAATACAAAGAGTAGTTATGATCCACAGCAGAAATAATCCGTGGTGTGCAGGAAAAAACTGATAATTCAATAATTTGCTAAAATGAGCGGTGTGCACCATTCAACCAAAAAAAAATCTTTCTAAGTGCAGCCAAAAAGGAATAAGTCAATTAGACGATTCATGCTCCACATATATTCATATTGGTAATATGTCTTAAACTTTAAAATATTTGTTCAGGAAACAATACATATTACATATATTACCTTTTGCGTGATTTTAGGGAATTATATTTAGTATATACATAAGGAAATAAGTTGTCTTGGTCCCTTTTCCTTGAAGACAGTATATTAACTCAAAACAATATATTGACATTATAATTATTATTTTTACAGTAAATGTATATCTATTTATTTGATTCAATAGACACGTTATGGGAACGCTTGACTAGTCAATAAACATTTGATTTCCCATTGACAACCTAACAGTTTAGTATGATGGTTAAGATCGTGACTAGTAGTTTACTATCATTTTCTTTATAACATTAAAAAATATGAAGGGAACAGGGGGAAAAGTAATGAATGTCGAAAAAATGAAATCAAGATATTGTGGCCCCCTCTTGAGGAATGATTGAAACAACTTCTTTATAAGTAAAAGTAAAAGCAATGATTATTTACCCAGAAAATGGTTGTTAAGGAACAATGTACATAGGAAAAAACAATGAATGTCGACGCAATTGTATGAGAAATCAATTAATGTCAACGTGGTTTAATTTAATAATTTTTAATATTAATGGTATTTAATACTAGATAAAAAATTAAGTATTTTTTAAAAGGTTATTATTCCTACTAGGCGTGATGAACAAAACTTAAATTTACTGATTTTGTTTTATTTGTGTTTTCACTAGTCTTTGCCGAAAACCTTAGATTTATATCAGGTTGTTTAGTTAATATTGTAATGTAGGCACTCTAGATCTGTTTATTTTTGACTCATTATACAATAATGC
Source organism: Timema douglasi (assembly GCA_901482245.1). Lineage (NCBI taxonomy): Eukaryota > Metazoa > Arthropoda > Insecta > Phasmatodea > Timematidae > Timema > Timema douglasi. The sequence goes on from CABEEJ010009306.1 coordinate 7,151, forward strand.
TTTTGTGATTGTGAGCTTAATAATCTTTGCGTCTTATAATTTTAATTATGAGAGACTGGACAAAAAGTGTGAATTTTCAAACAGAACCTGAAAAAAGAGTCCACGGCTGTATCTGAATAATCTATTCATTTGATGTAGCCATGATACGTATCCTTGAGAGTTGCATTAGAAATCACGTGATCAAGTGTATATTTGTCCGAATAGTCAGGAAGGATGCCGATGCATCCCTATTCACGTCCTTGGATCCAAGGATGGAAGCCACACGTCGTAGATACGTCCTAACTCTGTCTAGATGCAGAGTATGACCGGTATCTGTTATATTATTGTATTTTTTAACTGTCGATTGGCAATAATAAAGACAATGATTGGTTTCATTCATGTTCATTATTCTGAGTTTCAATCATTGTAATTAATTATAAATTTATGATTAGAAGAATTTAACTAATTAATCTACATCTAGGATTTAATATTGCAAAAGATATCAAATTTTTTCTCGGCATGATCTATGGTAAACAAATGTTTCAAAGAACAATGTAAGATGAAATGATGCAAGTTTTAAGACCACAAATTTTGAAACATGCCAGTTTTAGTACGCTGAAATAGTTTTCTTTAACATAATTTTTAAGATCTTTTATAGACAGCATCAATGTGGACCCATGGATGTAATAAGGTCGTTGGCGTGCGAATCTTTTGATGTAGTCTTCGTTTGGGAATTGCGTGGCGAGTGTGAATTAATCAAGACTACATCTCATGTATCCCTTGACAATGATCTTTGGGCTATTCGGATACAGCCCGCGTTTAACCTTGCTAGAGTAACAAACTTGACTTTTCTTTACACATTATTTATATAAAATTAATAATATGTATGTAAGAAAAAAGCTTAAACATATAGATAAGAAATTATAGCCTAAGCTTGATAAAAATATTCTTTAAGAATATAGGTAACTAGATAATAAAAAAGGATTTTTATGTATTATCCTCAGCACAATATTCCATGGACACCTACAATATAAGAATTATAAATTTGTAGAGCCTATTTCTCAGAAAATATACATATGAACAACATGTGGTTTTTTGTATTATATTAAACTTTTAAATTAAAATGAACTATATTAATTAGAAAGTTACAAGTTAATATTTATTTTTTTACAATAGGACTTAATTGCTATTAAATTAAAAATAAATAAAACACACACAAAAAAAGAAAATAATTTTGAAGTTATATTATTATGGAGAATAAGATAATGTTCTATCATTCACGACGAATATTTATAATAAAATAATTTTTCAAAATTTGATATTTTCAAACTAAATCATGTTTAAACTGTTGAAAAAGTTAAGTAGCTTGCTGGTTGATTTCTGTCTACGGAAGAACATTTCCCTCTCCTCCCCCTCTCTTTTTGGCATTCACTATCTTTCTATGTTTTTTTTGTAAACTCTGCTACACCCCCCCTCCGCCCTCCCTTCTGTCAACACCGTTATATAGTTTTCAGGTAAAACCCTTGATTTGATACTAATTGTCTGTCACCTCCAAACCTGAGCTATTGAAAATGTTCCCTGTGATGTAATTGTATGATCTTTGTTAAAATTATTTTTATAGATTATACTGGATTTTGTTTACCTTATAAATAATTTGCATAAAGAGTGTTTCCTTAATAAGATCAAACCCCTTTGTATAAAATCGCTTTTTTAGAAGAGAGAGGTTTAAATGATTTTTATTAATAGTTTTATTCATGTTTTATAGACGAACAAAAACCTTTAGCACTTATAGCATAATTAAATTTGAAGATATTATGATTCAATTTCAATGGCTCATCCAGGAGTTTACTTAGATGAGGGTGGGCATGTGTGTCATAGCTATTTTTTCTATCCCCTGAAAATAATCATCAAACAATTTTAGTTTAAGTCATTTTTTTAAAAGAAATTGAATACACACACACACGTGTATATACAAGTTGTTAAAAAAATTGGTTATGGAATTATGGATCTAATTATACACATTAACGTGAGTAGAATAATTTTAATTATTGCCTCTAGCTTTGTCGATATTTTAGTAAACTCCAATAATAATAATAATAAAAGCGTCTTAGAAATTATAGGTCCACAAACCTACTCACATATAGCTTAAAGAAATTAGGTATGTTAGTAATAAAAATATATGATACGGTGCAACACAGAAATTTTATCTCACATTTATCTTGACATAGACATTCAATAAAAACATGTTAAGATATGTGACATGAACTAATAGGTCAATACTTTTTATAGAACTACGTGACCAAAAATCATAAAAGAAATAATATACTCTGTTACTTACTCTAAGCAGGGGTGGCTTAAAGACTGTGCGAGCCCGGTGGTTGTCCATGGCGCTAGGTTTAGGGGGCGCCAAACAGAGATAGACATGACCTAACGTAGCCTAGCTGGATATAAAACTAATCTTTAAAACTAATGTAGCTTGGGCGTGATATGAAACTAGTTCCCAAACCTAACGTGGTAAGGGCGTGATAGTGGAAATGCTAAGCTTAACAAACGTTCAATTTTGATAATAACATGAAATTGTACACATTATTATAATTTTTTGGTGAGTAAAATAGAATATAGTGCCACTCTTAAAAATTTATTTTACAATTACCAGCTTGAAATAATGGTGCCTAAAAACATTTATTTTTGCAATTATAGCGTAAGCCGTTCATAATGTTAAAGTGTTTGATAAACCTATATAAAATATAGATGGTGACATTGTCTACAAAACGGTTCCCTATAGTTTTATTTTTAATCTTAACAATTTTAGTACAATCTCGAAGTGAAACGCTTAGTGTATGTTTAACATTTGTTTAGTTTCCCCTTCAATTATATTCTAAACACGCACAGGCTACGTTAGGTTTGACGTTGTTAGGTTTGGAGATTATTTTACGTTCACCCCCAGGCTAGGTTAGGTTTGGATTTACTAGATTTGGGGATTATTTTCATATTTTCCAAGAGAACAACCACCATGAGAAATGTGGTAGCTGGCAGCTAGCAGAATATTTAAGAACTGCCAAAAACCCGCCTAGGTGGCGTAGTTGGCTAACGCGCTAGTCGTGTTGAGCTCGACTACTGAGGAAGGGGAGATCGAGGTTCGAATCTCGGTCGGGTGAACTGGGGGTGGTTTTTCCTAAATGGTTTTCCACTCTCCCTCCACGCAAATGCGGGTTCACTTCCTCTAACTTAACCTTTACAATTCCTAATCCATTTGAGTAATTAGTACTTAAAGCGTATAACCCGAACGGGTAGTAAGACGCGGTGCTAAATAATAATAATAAAAGAACTGCCAAAAGAAAAACAATTAAAACAAAATTGTTTTAGTGAAAGCTTTGACTGCCAAATGTGACAATAAATCAACATATTATGGTCAATGCAGATCGAATGGTTGGGCAAATGGATACAAGAGATTTGATTTGCTAACTTTTGCTAGCTGTTAGTTACCCTTCCCTCCTATGGAATGAATTATATTATACACCGGTAAAATAGAGAGGCACCAAAAAGCAATACCGGCCGGGCACAAAATGCAGTTAACTTTCAGACATCTTGTAAACATTTATATCTTGTAGTAAGCTAAGAGCTATTACTCCTTCGAGGCTAATTTCAAGAACAAATAAATTATACATTTTGTTTAGTCTGCACTACAACTTATGTGTTAATTTGATCATACTTCTCAAATAAATATTGGTTACCTTATTATTATTATGATTATTATAATAATTCTTTCTCTACAATGAATTTTACAAGAGCAAGAATTAAAGATTTATTTAACGGTAAGATAATGGAATTTTTAGCAAAATCGATCAATTGTTTTTCTACTCAACTGATGATTCCATTTTCTATTCCTACATCGTGGTACTTTTTTCTTTAGTGAAATGTGTGATTCTACTTTTAAAGTGATGAGTAAATGGGACGGGGATGTTGCGTATTTTCAAGTTTTAAGATAGTATCAAAGTCGTGTGCGGATTTTATCAGTAGATTCAGAAAGTGCACGTTAAATAACTCAAATATTAAAAAAAAAAATACAACCTTAGGACTCTATGCTGCTATCTAAGTGAGATCGGTTATTACTTATTGAAGAAAATAAGAAAACTAATGTGTACTCATTTATATTAAATATAGCTTTAACTTTATCTGATAACCAAAATAGTCAATAAAAAAATTTAGCAATATATCTATGTCTTAATAATATGCGTTATTTGGCTAGTTTTCTTTAGTTGCGCATCTTTAATAAATGCAATACTATGGATCAAGTGTACAATTGGTGCAGGTTATTTAGATTTCATATCTAGACTAACCATCCTCGTATCGTTTATGCAATCCTGCTTCATTGAAAGCTATCGGCACGAGGCATTCTTTATTATTATTATTATTATTATAATTATTATTATTATCACCGCGTTTTACTACCGTTTTGGGTTTTACCCACTTATTCTCATATGTAATGGTAGGGCGATTGTGAGAATAAATGGAGGACCTACAGTTTAACGTGGAATCCGAACCACGGTGGAGGTCTTGCATTCCACACATTTACTATTTGTGATTAATACACGTCTTGTCAGATGTAATGGAAGGTTTGAACAATCAGCTAAATCTGTGCAGGCACGCGGCATTCATAAATAAAAGTACTGAAAGCAATATGACATATTTCTTAAAGCATTATTTGCATATAATTAAAATAATGTTTACTGTAAAAACATATGTATTTTACATATTCCTAATTTTTTCTAGAACTGTCCCAACATTTTTAAAATCCAGTTTATGGGACTTTTTGTTTAAAAAAATTATAATAAATGTATATTATTATATATAAATATTAATAAATATATTTATATGAAACACTCATGGTAAAAGCTTTTCAAAAATTCCCTGCACGATATAGTAAAAATGATAATAATAAAACTTACTTTTAATTACCAACAAATTTCGTTAATCATCTTTTTTCAAAATTCTTACCAACCCATTATATGTGGGCATGCAAGTACTTAGCTACAATCCAAGCTTTGTCTTTTTACGTCAAACCGTTCAAGTGTTGATATCTGTGTAGCACCTAAAAACAAATATATAACGTTAGTTTTTCATAAGGGATCAATGCTTGATACGGAATCCAAAAAAAGACTATTGAAACTTTAGTGTAACTTACGTGTGTTTACAATTTTTAGTTATATCATAATTTGTATTATTATATGGTTATAGTTTAAAAACAATTTCATACCAACCATGTTTAACTATATTTCGGTTGTATTTATGACATTTATGAGTGTTTTAGTTTGAGTTCTAATAATTACAAAACTAAAACAAGTAGACTACACATAGCTATGACGAAGATTATAAGTAACTTAATCCATTATTGTTCGTTCATTCCTAAAATAATTATTTTGGTATAAATAATATAAAATTATTAAAGGACACATATTTTTTCCCCTACTCTCTTTAATGATTCAAGTTTAGACATATAATGTGTATTTTAAAACATGTATTTTCTACGTAGTTATATCTAGAGTCTTGGTTTTACACATTTCTATATGTGGATTTATTTAGAGGTTCATATATATATTATTGCATTTTTTATATAATCAAATACATATTCAATACACTTTAATATGTGTAGGCCTATAATAAGTTACAATAACAAAGATTTCAAATATAATAATTGATATTGTGTCTCAAAAATTTAAAAAACTGTTAAGAAACATTTTCTATATACATATATACTTTTGGTCCTAGATATTAGTTCAAACTCTGCCAAAGCCGATGGATTTTTCTGGAAAGTTAGAAATACGTAACATAACTTCATTCGGGGGGGAAGCTAAGCCGTTGCTTCGATTAAGGCACATAAAAGAACCCTGAAAGGCACGTAAAAATACCTTTTCTGGTAAAATTGGTAGGCTGTTGCAGTAATTTCAATGATCTAGAGATCGAGAAGAAAATGATTGAATCTTTTGCGCAAATTAAGACAAGAAAATGTATTACATTTTTAAATGAATATATCAAGCTTGAACTGAAAAATTAAGCTAAAGTAAGTAAAAAATTGTTTTTTTGTTAAGATTTTATTAAGTTTCTGAATAATTTTTTTTATACATGTATTTTTCCATTTACACAATTTTAAAACAAAGACTAAACATTTTCTGGAGCAGCACCCCCAACAATTTTAGCTACGAGCCGCCACTGGATCCTAGTGTTTTTAACTTAGTCTTTTCTCCACTAGATATAGATTTGGTTAAAGTTGGCCTCGTGGCTAAAATGATCAAATAAACGTTTGCCGGATTTGTAGCTATTTTCAAGTGGATAATATAAATAATTTTTTTTACCTTTTTGTATCTGGTTTTTGTATCAATCTAAATGTGACATTAAAGGGTGTAAAAGTTAATTTTTCCAAGGGAGTCAAGTTCCGATAAAAAAATCTCCCATAACTTTATGAAATAAAAGCTATACACATACAATCATATGGATCCTACCCCTATTGGGGAGGAGATTAATCAACTTCCAGAGGTGGATCTTAACCGTCCTGACCTCCAATTTGACATGTACTGTTCAAGTTAAATTAAGTTTTGAAATTAAGTGTCCTTATTCCTCTTTTAAAGTGATGTTTATAAAGGTGATTAAGTACCAGCATTGCATGTGGAAATGACTATACAACTAACAGTATTACATTTTGATAGGAATGTACAATTATTACCATTGCATGTAGACTTTATTTTTCAAGTATCAGAATTGCTTGTGGACAGGGCTGTTTAAGAACCTTTATTGAAATACTTTGACTCAGAATTAGATATAAATGATTGTATTGACATTATGGGGATCTACTAGTGCTATAACCTACTATCTAGTGGCAATGGAACATAAAAATATTGAACTGTAAGAAATTGAGAATATTTAGAATTAAGTTAATGTATAGGAGGGTGTGGGAAAAGATCAGTATACACTTTAAAGTTGGACCCCTTACTATTACCATATTAAACTACTTTCAACTCAGATCTGGAAGAGTTTGGTTCAGATTACAACTGTGGGTGTATTTTGTTTTAACATAAGCCCTTTAAATTTTTCCTGCTAACAAAATATTCTCATGCATTTATTTAAATTTGGCAGGACTGACGCTATGTTTATTTTAAATTAAATAATACAGTTTAACAATAGATTCTGGCACTCAAGTTTTTTCAAAGGAGAGGGGGGGAATAAATAAGTGGGGCAATTTTAAAAGAAAAATGTTTAATTATTTCTTAACCTGACATTACTTAGTACATTTTCAATAACTTCCGAGTTATTTGAGATTGGCTTGATGGGAAACTGAAGTGCACAACACAATAGGTATTATTGTTGTTGAGTGCCTTGTGAAGTAAATAATTACGTGGTGGTACAACTGATAATACTAAACGCTAGGAGTAATGGTTTTAATGTTCTTAGTTGAAATTATTAATGTCAAAAGACGATAAGATAAGATATACAGCTTTTTACTAGGCAAGGGGAAAAAAATAATAGGATGTTCTTATTTTTTTCACTAAGTACTAGAAAAATAAAAACACTTATTAAAGTTATAATCTATGCAAGAAACCACTTGGGTATTTTAATGTTTACAATGAACACATAATTTTGTAAAATTATATTAATGATTGATAAAATGCCCTAAGCCAGCCCCGAGTGGTGACACTTTATTATTATTATTATTATTATTATTATTACTATCACCATCATCATCATTATTATTCTCAGATTGAAAATGTCAATAGAAAACTTATCACTGCGTGTTTTTTTAAGTACATTATTTACCAGATTTATTAAAACTATAACAGGATTCAAAACCTTTTAGGGCTCCAAGCCCTCTACTGACATACACTTTATTGTGATGCCAGTTTTGTTTTTAATATATACAATACCAAACCCACCTCGGTGGCGTAGTTGCCTAACGCGCTTGTCGTGTTGAGCTCAACTGCTGAGGGCGGGGAGATTGAGGTTCGAATCTCGGTCGGGTGAACAGAGGGTGGTTTTTCCTAAATAGATTTCCCCTCTGCTTCCACGCAAATGCGAGGTTACTTCCTCTAATTCAACCTGCCCAATTCCTAATCCATTAACGTAAATAGTACTTAAAAGCGTATAACCCGAACGGCTAGTAAGACGCGGTGCTAAGTATTATTATTATTATTAATATTATTATTCAATAGCAACATTTAATGTAATTTTGCCCTTGATCATGAATGTATACATGTTCTTTCTTGGGCGTCTTGTTATCCAAAATTATTTTCTCTCGACGACTTATAGTATGTTGTATCCACAGCGCTAATCCAAGTATTTTCAAATTAGAAAATAATTATAAAAGAAAATCTAAGCTCATAGTTATTAAGGAACTCCCTTATAATTATTCACTCCTCGAGGCTCTGCCTCGAATGTATATATTTACCTTATTATAGTGCATTTTTTTTGTTGCTGTTATCATTTTTAAATACTTGAGCTTTTACTACTCTCAAATTATTTATTATTTTTACCATCAATTTTTAAGAATTATGTCTAATTTATTGTAATTATTCATCAGTATGTATAATTATTTAGCTATTATTGTTTTTTATTTTATTGAATGTAGTTTTATTGTACTTTTGAATGCTGGCCTGTCATAAGTCTCATTAATGTTGGCCAGCACTATAGTACATGAAATTGAAATGGTTATTATTATTATTATTTTTAAATTTTAAGTATATGGTAAGTAACTTTTTGTGATTTCATAGACAAGCTAATTCCATGTACAAGATTTTATTAAAAATTATTTTAGTTTTTAAGAAATACCATTTCTACTAGGACTTTTTTCAATACCTGTAAGTCCCTCGAAGCAAGTAGAATAAAATATTCCTCCCTTTAATGTTTTTAAAAGCCAGGAGTTAATTCTATTATTGTGTGTGTGGTCACTGTGGGAGCGTGGAAGGGTATTGATTGAATACGCAGAGGGAATTATTATGGAAAAAATTATTGGTGTATGGAGTTAGCTCACAGCTTATTACTGATACCGAATGTATACAATTTAAAGTGGGTAAATAGGGGTGGAGCCAAAATTTCTCCCCTTTCCTTGACATCAGTCGGATTTTGGTTTTAGTAGATAAAACATACTCACCCGTTCCCCGAATATAAGAAACATATTTATCTATACTTTTCTTAGTACAAACATGTTCGAATGACGGTTCTTGCCTGCCTAACTTAAATGTGTCCTCCTATAGACCACCTTCTAAGTCCACCTATCAAAGATACAATTAGGAGATTTGTAGTCTTCTTCTTCCTTCTCAGCCAGCAGAATCTTCCATTGATTTTAGAATATACATTTTTTATATAATGGTTCATCTATAGGATAAATAAAAGAGCGTTGGACAATATATCTCTCCACCCATTCACATAAAGATACATTCAGGCATTACTAACGTTAAGCGTTTTAAAATAAATGTTAGTTTTACATACTTTTTTAAACTGCCAACTAAAATTATTTGTATGTATCACTGACGGTAACTTAACTCTGGTCTGGATCAATATTTTAAAATAACACGCAGTTATTTCAACATTGCAGGAAAGCTGAAATTCTGCAAGATATTCAAATGTTATAGAAGTCGATCCACTAAAGATACAGTTTTTTTAACTACTTAATTTCACAGTGTTGTGTTAAAACGATGTACCAATTACGGATCGATAAACCAATATTAAGCCTATTTCAATGGCTTCATGGTCTAAAGCATTTCTCTTGCAACAGACTAGACTGCCAAAATAGGGAGCTAGAAATTTGACCCAAGTTGGGTGCTTTCTCCAAAATGGTTTTCAACTCTCCTTAATGAATTAGTTTCATTAGTGCATAGGCGTATAACCCAAATTCATAAGATAGCCTACTCTGCTAAAAAAATGTATTATTAATAATAGATGTGCCATGTGTGTCTTCTTCCTCAATGCCTACACTATTAGCTTTTAGGAATTGTATAAAATTCACAGAACTACGACACAAAATATTTTACAAAAATAATTACATAACTTTATTTGTGATATAGTATTAAAAACCTTCCCGAATCTCCAGCTGGGGGAATTCCTCACTATTTATTGATGTTATAAAACATCTCAAATAAATGTATGTTAAAAACCCTGCACAAAGTAATTTCCAAATTGAACAAGTCTGAAATAATCTTTTTAGAGCTTAACTTTTTTAATGTATTGTTTAAAGGTGGGTATTTACGTAACGCAAGTTTTTTAAAGCAAAATATCTAAAATAAATAAATTAAAAATATCTTATACAAACATAAAGATTTTTCTTTTCACATGATGATATCAACAGTTGAATATGTGTCGAGAGTGTCCTAGAATTTATTGAAAACTTTTCTTTTCATTTAAAAAGCTACTAATCTTATACCACTATTTTCATTCCATATTCAACAACTGTTGATATCACAATGTGAAGAAAATGTTTATCTATAATTTGTATTGAATCAATATTTCATTTATTTTGTCCAAACAAAGGTTTTGCTGTATAAACTGAAAATACACCACTCTTAGTTAGAGTTCCCTACATCTCCACCCTAATCTTATTAGACATAATTAATTTCAATAATTTGTAGGAAGTTTATCCGTATTATGTGGAGCGAAAGGAGTTTTTTTTGACCTCTAATTGTAAATATAACCATCATTCAAACCTTGATCTCCCTGTCATCACAAATCTAGTATTTTGATAGAGTAATGCCTTAGACCATGCGGGCACCAAAGTAGGTGTCGATTATATTGATGATCCCACCAGTGCTGGTAGGAATTAATTTTATTTGGAGACGCATAACTGATAGAATAGACTTTGCACTGACAACTTTAATAATAAACAACTAAAGGGGCAGGTGATCATTTTATTATGGAACATCTCAGCTCTTTGTTGCCGTAGACGGAGAAATCTGAACTCGCATCCTGGATTGATGCTTAGAGGATGGTTTACCAATTATCTCTACAGTTTTGGTAAAACTTAGATCCTTCTATAATACGCCACAAGATGATTTATAATTCAATGGTAATATTTTGGTTGTTGCTATGCTAATTTTAATTAAAATAATAATGTTTTATCCTTTCAACAATATGACACCCATACACTCCTCCAACGCTATTCACTTGATTATTACTGTAGGTCCTTCTTTTAAGAATTAATTCTGATGTTGATCTGCAGAAAGTGTGGAAGAGTATGTTGTGGATGCATGGATAGTAAATGTAATTATGGCGCTGTATAATGGAAGTAAATCGTGTCTACGTTGGATGGAACTTTGAATGTTTTGACATTGAGCAAGGTGTTTAATAATGTTGTGTTATGTATCCATGGTTGTTTTATGTATTAATGGACAAGTGTATAAAGGATGCTTGAGAAGACGTGGTTGATGTGCAAATTAACAATGTTTATGTGAGATTGCTTATATATGTAGATAATGCCGTATTAATGGCTGAGAATGAAAGTGGCTTGCATAATACATTGAATGATATAATTGTGGGGACATACAGAATGGATCTTCGTATAAATGTCTCCAAAACTAAGTTGATATTTAATTAAAAGAACGAATCAGGAAATGATTGCCAACTTTGTTAGTATAAATGGAAAACTATTAGGGCAAGTGAATGATTTTGAGTAATTGGGAACAATATTTGTAAACATGGAAGGATAAATTGTGAAATTGAGAGACGGATGAATGTACCCTGGAAAGTAATGGGATGTATGTTGACAATTGATAAACTATTGAAAGAGGTAATAATGGTGGTGAATAAAAGTGTACTAAATCTAACATTGTATGGATGTTAAGATTGGGTTCGTCGGGATAAACATAAGTTAAAATTGAGTGCGGATAGAAATGGATGATGAAGAAATGCATGCGGAATTTTTTTATGGACGGTGTAAATAATGAATGGGTGCTAAAGGAGTGCACTATGAAAGGAAATCCAGCAGGCCAAAGTGAAAGAACCGTCTTTTGTTGATTGTGCATGGTAAGAAGATGAGTGTGGATTGAGTGACGAAGCTAATATATGAAGGTAGACTGTGTGAATCTAAAGGAAGGGGTATAACACGAGCTAGTAGATATGGCCTTTCTTAAAAACTAAAATAATTTTAAC
>CABEEJ010009307.1:0-19251 GCA_901482245.1 Timema douglasi
ATATATATACACTCGTTAACGCCGTTTAACTACACTGACGCACTGTGTAAAGCACTGTTGTGTTTATGTTGTCATTCAACTCACTGGATAGTCGTCGCTTCGAGACTGACGATGACATATACGCTGCGATTGATGGGCCTAGGAGGTGTATTGCTCCTGGGGCTCAACCACAGTCCTTAAATGAAACTAATCAGTGTTCAAGGTTCCATAATGTTTTGTAAACACTGACATTTTGAAACTTTATTCGCTCACAGCATTAAGATTGAATTTTATTTTGTATTATTACAAGTGTTTTCTGCGTTGATTAATTGTTTATATAGTATTTTATGGATTATTTTAAATTACATAATATGTATTATGCAATATATATATAAAATACAGAAAATTGTCAATATGTATAGAAAGTCTCTCGCGTAGTATGCAGAGCAGGTAGCCCTAACTTCTGAGTTTTAATCATTTATATTATCATTATGTTCGGGATATTTGTTCCGTATTGCGTAAAATGTACCAGCTGGAATTACCACACGGTTTCTATAGCAGATAGCAATCCATGCCTTTATCTAGGAGACAAACTGCTCATAATCAACGTAACACTAAGTTCTGTTTATGGGACAGTATTAACTAAGAAGACATTTTGTATTTTTTTTCAAGCATAAATTATGTCGTGTCATTGCTAGCACTTATAAGCTTGCTAAATGGAGGGTTAAGTGTAATGCACTGACATTGATCTGATTTAACAATTTTAACATTATCAACCTCACATCAACACACATACATTCCTCTTACGTTACCATGTTTAAACACGGTCCACACAAACACTAACTTCCTTAGCTAGATCGCCCTGCCGTATTTAGAGTAATCTCATCATTGTCATTACCGGTAAATGAACCATCCTCAGTGTGTCTTATTTCAGGTCCAAACTGGTATGGTTTGATATTCGCATCTATGATGTATGTCACAGTGTAACAAAGAAAGAGCTAAAACTACAAATAAATCAGAACGGTAACGTTTGCGTAGTAGAAAGGTCTCGTTGTAACTACTAGATTGCAGCTGGCCTACGATTACATCAAGCCTGACTCCACTGTAAACTTCCGAGCAACGTATTTTTGGAAGTAAACTACGCTCGTACGTCGGACTTTTCACAGGTCCCTTAAGCATATGCAATAAAATAGGTCTATCAACAAGGGATAAATATGCATATTGTTTGGGGGCTGTTGAACCACCACCATAGAAATATGAAGCTATAGCTTACACTGATATATTTTTACAACCATGCTTTGTTTGAAATCGACGGTCTTTCTTCTATTGTCTGTGTAATTTTCTCCTATTATATAGTGTCAGCCATTTTTCCCTACCTAATAATACTAAATATATGTTATATATTTTTACTTTTTTAAACATTAACAAAAAGCAGAACAAATTTAGAAACATGAATGCAATTCTCGACTCCATTCTCTAAAAGTGGTTCCCAACTTTTTTTTAGCCTAGCACATACTTCTGATAATTGAATGCTGACTACCCCGCCTTCATTCCACAACTCCTGAGTTATATGTAATATGAATGCTGAAATCAACTTGAATAACCCCAAATTAATGATACATTGTACATTCAGATTTAATTATTCCTAACAAAATAATTACTATTAATATGGATGAATAAATTTGATTAATTCACTTATAGACCAAGTAATAATAAAATAAGTACCAAGAAAAAACACAAATATGTTAAATGTTAAAAAAAATAACTAAACGTACTGTCAATATTATGGAACATAATAAAAATAAATATATTTATGTTAGAATTAACATGATCTTTTTGCTGTAATATTCATTAAAAACTTAACGCACCCCCTTACAATTTACCTCCCTCTTGGGGGTGGTTTCATTCAATTTAGGAAACACTGCGTTACCTAATATTACTTTTATATAACTTTTTCTGGCCTTTCCATGAGCAACCGCTACGTGTGAACAATTTTTTGGTATGCCCGAACAGTCACACTTGCGAGTATAGAACAAATTAAATGTCGACTCAGCGAGCTGTTCCGCCCGATTGTCGAGGAAATCATATGTGTAGTCGACTATTGTGCAGAGTTACACCGCATCAAATATAAGGTGTTATCTTCAATTTGATTAAATAGAATATTACGTCGTAAACAACTCAATCTGTTTTACCCTTTGTCTACCTTCTTGGTACATCCCGTGGGAGTCGATCCCCTTCATCGTTATTTGTGAGACCAGTATTGTAAATATGGATTTGAAAAATAATGGCTTATAATAATTCTGGTGTATCTTGTTCCGATGATAGAGTACGCTAAGGCAGGTAATTACTATAGTTATATATTATATTATCCTATTATGATATTAGATAATAGAACTGGGTGTATAACATTAGATGTGGTATTATATGTCACCTACTTCAGTGGACGTATGGTCTAATGCGCTACTCTTACAATACTAGACTGCCAATGAAAGGGAAATTGAGGTTCGAGTTTCGGTTGAGATGGTTTTATACTCTCCCTCCCCACAGGTAAACTTCCTATAAATATAACCCTACTAATCAATAAATCCTTTGGCACGATTAGTACATAAGCGTAAACCCAAACGAGTAGCAAAATGACGTGCTAAAGAAAGTGTTCTAGGTTATGGTGTTTACTGCACCATATCTTACTAACCATTCGGGCTATTCGAATACTTATAGTAGCCCCATGGCTTCTTTGGTGCTGACTGACAGCTGACAACTGACTTTTAACAGTCAACATTTAGTTATATACCTAAATGTTGGCTGTCAGAAGTGACAGCTGCTAAATACATGTTTTTGCAGATCATATGGTTCGGCGTAGGGATACATAATTTGGTCTGGTAACTTTTCAAAGCTGTTAGTCAGCACCAAAGAATCCACGGGGCTACTGTACATAAAATAGTGCAGAGAAGAGGAAGGTAGAACATTGAGACATTATTCACTCACACTTACGCGGAGAGAAAATGTGAAACTATTTATAAAAACTAGAACTCAGTGTACTGTAAAAGGCTGGGATTGGAGTACCAACCTTTCCATCAACAGAAAAACAAACAGCACTTTACTTTCGTTTACTAACGCGTGCCCATCAATTCAGTTCCAAGGTAAAGTTTATTTTTAATTTAGGGGAACATACGTGAGTTTAGAAAGTGCATGTTAAAAACCCCACTAACGAAAGGAAATAACTCCTTTGATTTGCCTACATATTGAAAGAGCATGACTGAATTTGTTTACCTTCTTTTGTATATATCATTAGTGCACAAGGTAGGTGCATCAAAAGTTTATCATCGCTTGTAGTCTCTAAACCCCACATGACAACACCACATTTTTAGCACTGCGTCTTACTACCCGTTCAGGCTATACGCTTATGCACTAAATACGCTAATGGTTTATAGGATTAGGGATAATATAATTATAAGAAGAATACCCGCTTTTGAACAGAGGAGAGTGGAAAACCATTTAATAACCCCCCCCCCACCCCTCCCCCAGTACACTCGATCGAGATTAGAACCTCAACATCTCTGCCTTTGGCAGTCTAGTATACTGTGGGAGTTCCGAGTTAGACCACGTGGCTTACGAAGCGGGTAAATGATTGTTAGTTCATTCTCGATCAATATATCAATTTGAGTTGCATTGTGTTTTAAATCTAACCTACTTAACCTAACCTTACCTAACCGACCACTGTAATTTTAGTATTTTATTTTTCGTAAGGAGTCCGATAATATGATTGTCCGACACCTAGCCTCAGTTTGTAGCGTTTATGTTTACAAAGACAAGACTCCCATGTTTGATTCCTGGTTTGGCCAAAAAATGTATAATCAATGAAATATAGGTTTTCCCCTTTCACAATGATGAGCTGATGGCCGGCGGCTTTATGTTGTGTTTGTTCTAGATTTAAGTTATTTTATCAGGTTCTGCTGATATAATCAATCTGTTCATAAAGTGTACGTTAAATACCTCAAATAAATAAAAAAAAGGGAATAGTGTTGTTTAAATGTTTTACAATAGATGTTGGTCATGTCGCCATGTTACCGTGCGTTTTTGATCCATATCTCCTTGCGCCTTTGATATTATTATATTTCTCCCTTTCATGTGCCTTCGATGTTCTCCGCTTTGGTTTTAGGTCTTAGATATTCTCTTTCTTAAAGAAGGCCATCATCTTGAACATAGCGCAGGAAACTTTGTCTTCTTATTTACTTTCTCCCTTGGGGTAAAGGTCCCCTAAATGCGTAGACCTTCTAAGGCCAGTAGCCTATTTGACATGGGGCAAAATATTATTTGAATACACTTCGGACGAAATCGTTAAATCCAAATGCGATATTTTACTATTGTTTACTCCTAGCAATTTTCTTTCTCAAACAGAATGGAATCGAGCCCTGTTAGAAATATGTGTGTGTACCGAACGTACATTATATGTTCAAATATTTTTTGCATGCGTTTACATGATATTGTGTTCAGTACATACAAATATATTCTGCTTAAGTAAACAACCAGCAAGATTGCTTTGTTATGATTTATATCCATCTGGGTCTGGGTATGCACTTAGCCCTTCGACTGGCTAGTGTTGCCTGCATCATCTTGTAGAAATCCCCTATGTTAGGTCAGTTCAGGAAGTGTGATGGTTCCCCACTGCCTTCCACACTGAGTTTCTATTAGCAAGCATGGAAGGGCCTTCCAATTTAGGCAAAAAAATATTTTCACATATCTTCAAGGTTCATTTATATACATAAATCGAAATGTAGACAAAGGATTTTCTTTCCCTCCAAAGGAAATTGTGAAATAGATTTATATAATTAAAAAACATTGTTGAGATCAGCTGAGTTTGAACTCATGAAAATTAGGTGCGCATTCTATCTTAAGACAAACGAGGTTGACTTAAGCCTGTTATTTATTTAAATTTAGCATTTGTTTTTATAGCTCAAAATAAAATATATAGATTATGTGTTGATTCCGAGATAGTTGATTTACCCTTTGCGTTCATAGAAACTATTCGAGTTAGATAAATAATTTATTTAATATAATATATTGGATCAAAACCAGTGGTAAAACGGCTCAAGCCGTAGCTCTAATAAAGGACTGGATGGCCAACAATAGAAAGGTTGGGTTTCGAATGATGCTCGGATGTACTTAGGGGGTCACTTCAACATATTACCCACACTTCTTCAGTGAGTTTTCGGGCATATTCAATTTACGTTATATCTTCCCCATTCCTAACCTATTAGGGTAAATATGCAGGTAATCAGGAAAGGTAGAATGATGGAGTGAAATAAAAATATGTATTTTCCATTATTCTAAGGTGTTTCTGAGATAAAGCCAATGTACTTCATACTTCCAATCCTTACTTTGACAACTCAATCACATGAGGTTTCATAGCCTAACGACGCTCACTAAAGTAATGAGAAATAGGGACTAAAACCTAGAACTTTAGATTAAAACCATCGGTCACCAAATATTACTCTACGCTTAGTAAACACTTTAGTTGTATTAATATTAGTTGATCACACACTTATAGATACAAATAAAAATACTTAACATTGTTAACATCAACATCCATGGTCGATAGAAAATTGTTTAGACTTTCATGTCTTGATTAATCTCAACGATTTAAGCTATTATAATGGATATTGGTTGCTGTACAACAATTATTATTGCAGGGATCACTAGATATTGTATTTCTAACATTTTAGTATGCATACCTCTTAGGACATATTCTCACATTGTGATAATTCTTATTAGAATGGTAGTTCCAAAGCTTCATATACGTTTTACATCAAGAATTCTGAAGCCGCTTATTTTTTTAAATTGTTGATAACCTATTAAAAATATGGATATTTATTTGAGAAAGGCTAGACGTGGAGCGTCGCTTAATATAATATAATTTTACCGTTTCATTCATTATTTTAAAATCCTGAACTTTGTCAAAACGCGCAATTATAAGTTACTGATATGAAACATGAATGATTACACATGAGTTCCTTTTGGTATTATTGTGACTGGCTAGCTTGAAGTTTCTGAGTCTACTGTAATATACTTCTTTTATTCATAGAGTATTATCAATAAATATTTATCAACTATTCGTAAAGGAAATGACTACTAAAGAGTCTATTATATATTATGTAGTTGGATTGCTGCAGGAAAAAACGTGTCTTGCAAGTTTGAAAAAAAATATATATATATAAGATATATTTTAAGGTGCGGCCAAAGGGAGCACGAGTATTTTTACAGTTTTTATAGAATTGAAATGTTTTGGCATAAATAAATCAAGTATTTTATCCAGTAGCAACATAGAGTTTAGTTTTATGCACATGTTAATATCCACAGCTCTTGAATACTTTTCAAGGGTGTCCTGGAATTTTGTCAAAACTTTTTAAAATAAAGAAAAGACATTTTGACAAAATTATAGGACATCCTATAGAGATATTCAAGAGTTATTGAGATCACCATGTGCATAAAAACAAACTCTATGTTGCTACTCGAGAAATATTTGATTTTTTCTGGTCCAAAAAATTTCAATTATATAAAAACTGTAAAATTACTTCCGCTCCCTTCGACCACATCTTAATATATTCTTAGAAAACGCAGAGTTTCCTAAAAGGTTCAAGAAATAGCATTTGATCGCCGCTAATGGGGAAGGTTGGGGTTCGAGTACTGGACGATTAAATTATGAATATTTTTGTTTAGTTCAACTTTAATTATAACTGGGATATTTTACTTATCTTAGTGATAATGTGGTGGGGGTGGGGCGTGAAGGAACGCGAATTAAATCCACTATATTAAGTGAATTGAAAAATTCCTGATTTTGGCTGCTGATGTGTGTAACAAATATTCAAGAACAATAATTGAGACCAAAGTGTGTAAACAATTTAAACTAAGCAAATACCTAAGCACTATTTTATTTCATTTGGCCAAAATAGTGTTGTAATAAAAACCTTGAAAATACAAACCTTAACTTGTGTTCCTGCCACCCAACCTTATTAGCCCTTGTGTTTAACTTAAACTATAAAAAATTTTCATACGCCAAGTCAATATATGTTACCAGTAATCATATATGTTGTAAAATTTGACAAATACATGTTGAATATTATTTTGTCAATGTTGGCTTACTACTCTATCGTAATGGGAAAACGAAAGTTCATTGCAGCATTTACAAAAGTACACCACATATCCCTAACTGGAGCTAGTTCTATCCGGTCCACCCCATTACACCCTATAACTATCTTGAGCTAGTTCTATCCGGTCCACCCCATTACACCCTATAACTATCTTGAGCAAGTTCTATCCAGTCCACCTCGTTACACCATATAATTATCTTGAGCTAGTTCTACCCGGTCCACCCCATTACACCCTATAACTATCTTGAGCTAGTTCTATCCAGTCCACCTCTTTACACCCTATAGCTACCTTGAGCTACTTCTATCCAGTCCACCTCTTTACACCCTATAGCTACCTTGAGCAAGTTCTATCCAGTCCACCTCTTTACACCCTATAACTATCTTGAGCTAGTTCTATCCTGTCCACCTCTTTACACCCTATAGCTACCTTGAGCTACTTCTATCCAGTCCACCTCTTTACACCCTATAGCTACCTTGAGCTAGTTCTACCCAGTCCACCCCATTACACCCTATAACTATCTTGAGCTAGTTCTATCCATTTCACCTCTTTACACCCTATAACTACCTTGAGCTAGTTATATCCAGTCCACCCCATTACACCTTATAACTATCTTGAGCTAGTTCTATCCAGTCCACCTCTTTACACCCTATAACTATCTTAAGCTAGTTCTACCCAGTCCACCTATTTACACCCTATAGCTACCTTGAGCTAGTTCTATCCAGTCCACCTCTTTACACTCTATAACTACCTTGAGCTAGTTATATCCAGTCCACCCCATTACACCCTATAACTATCTTGAGCTAGTTCTATCCAGTTCACCTCTTTACACCCTATAACTACCTTGAGCTAGTTCTATCCAGTCCACCCCATTACACCCTATAACTATCTTGAGCTAGTTCTATCCAGTCCACCTCATTACACCCTATAACTATCTTGAGCTAGTTCTATCCGGTCCATCCCATTACACCCTATAACTATCTTGAGCTAGTTCTGTCCAGTCCACCTCTTTACACCCTATAACTACCTTGAGCTAGTTCTATCCAGTCCACCCCATTACACCCTATAACTATCTTGAGCTAGTTCTATACCGGTCCACCCCATTACACCCTATAACTATCTTGAGCTAGTTCCATCCGGTCCACCTTATTACACCTTATAACTATATTGAGCTAGCTCTATCCGGTCCACCTCATTACACCCTATCTCTACTTGAGCTAGTTCTATCCAGTCCACCTCTTTACACCCTATGACTATCTTGAGCTAGTTCTATCCGGTCCACCTTATTACACCCTATAACCTATCTTGAGCTAGTTCTATTTAGTCCACCTCGTTACACCCTATCTCCTATAGGGCCATGATAATGTTATCCTCCCAGCAGAATCTAGGCCTTCCCAATGGTCGCTTCCCATTGGGTTTACCAGTCAGTACCTTGGACAAGGGTCTAGATTATCCCATTCGTGCCGCATGTCCAACCCACTGTAATCTACGACAATTGATTATCCTAACAGTGTCTTGTATGAGTACGAGGTAAGTAACTTATCATTATATAACTTCATTCACTCCCTAGTTTTTTGAATACCTGTCCATTGTTATGTTTTTATCCAAACAGTTTTGTATATAATATTCTGACTCTCAACCTTCTATATTTTTCATTCTATATAGAGTTAACACGCTCTTAGGTAAAATACAGTAGCCCCATGGCTTCTTTGGTGCTGACTGACAGCTCACAGCTGACGTTTGACAGTCAACATTTAGGTATATACCTAAATTTTGACCGTCAGAAGTGACAGCTGCTAAACACATGTTTTTACAGATCATATGGTTCGGCGTATGGATACATAATTTGGTCTGGTAACTTTTCAAAGCCGTCAGTCAGCACCAAAGAAGCCATGGGGCTACTGTTTCTTCCATGTGCAAATGAACACAGTTAACCGTCCACCAAACCCCCTCTATTTTCAATGTTCGGAATAAATATTTAAACAAACATAGCTGAGAACCATTACAACAACAAAAAACATGTTTTTACTTTCAACTGCCAGTTGACCGTTTCAATCATTCAATGTGTATAGGTACGTACGTTGGACATAATTTACATTTCAGCAAAAATTCACTTGTTAAAGTTTAACTGCAGTCCAGTTTTATATAATATAAACGATTTTTTTTACTTTGTGTGTGTAACATTAGTATTATTTTAATATTTCAAATAGCTCTATATTTTTTAGGTACTGATTAATCAATCAAAAGCTATAACTGCAGACTTAACGTATGAATACATTAAGGTAAATCTAGTTGTAAGATGAGACCCTAAGTATGAAAATTGGAATCGGGCTCCCAATAATTAGAAGATATTGATTATGTTGGAAGGAGTGTAAAATTTTAGTTCTATTGAGAATAAAAAAATCAAAACCTTAAATAATTTTACATTATATCCTCATCAGCGAGTATGTAGAATACTGTCAGACTTAACTAATCTGATTTTCCAGTGATGAAGAAGTTGGAGATCAAAGTCAAGCAAGATTTTGTCAGTATTTTATTTCCTAAATGATGTACTACTACTCTTCCGCGCATATTCGGATTCTTTTACTACACATTATACCCTATTCCTTCGATAATTTAATTACGTTATAAATAGCGCTTTTACTGATGGCTTAAAATCCGTATCACGACTTCTTTCGGAGAGTTCCCCGTTGGTTACATGTAAATTGTGGTATATAAAATATACCTGAAAGATACATAAAATACCCTTATGGCATGATTCGTAGATTCTTTCTCGGTTGATTAGTAGACATTCAGTAAGCAAGGCAGCAGGAAACTACCGGACTTTCTGGAATTCTCTAACGCACGTACTTATTCCTCGATATTTTGGCGAGGGTGACAATAATTTTATCAATAAAAAAACTGAGTTCTCAGGATGATTGGGAAACACATCGAGACAAACCTTCTAGTTTTATGTTCTAGATTAAATTTATGGAAATGTACATTTTTGACACCTGAGAACTCTCGGCTGGGATTTGAACTCCTACCTCTCTACCACAGACAAACCAGGTCAAACAATATTAAGAGGTTAGTTCATGTGCCTACCGATGCTAGTGTTTTTTTTAATTATTTTCCAAACAAATTTTATCAAAATGCAGTATAACGATTTCTATAAAATTTTGTATCCCGGCATTGTTTTACTTTATAACCAAAATGTCAGTTCCCGTTTCCCAATAAAAATGACTTTAAAGGATCTTTAGAGAAACGTAAATCTCCAATTTTGTTCATATATCTGTACATATTTGAGATACGAAATAACTTAATGCTGTAAAGATGTAGCACTATTAAATGCAAAACTCTTTTGTTTGGAATATATTTTTATAAAACCAATAATTTTTTAGCTATACGCCATGAAATTTATAGTTAAGCTAATTGGTGACGCAGATGTTCCTCTTTTATTAATCTTCATGTAACTTACTTAATATATGATTGATTCTATGACACTAGAAACTCGGAAGTTCACTGCCACACTCACAAAAGTACGACACCTATCCTCAAAGTGAGCTAGTTGTATCCAATACACCTCATTACATTCCACCTCTTTCAGGTCCACTCTAATATTATCCTCCCATCTGCATCTAGGTCTTCCCAATGGTTTCTTCTTCTTCTTCTTCTTCTTATTATTATTATTAGCACCGCGTCTTACTACCCGTTCGGGTTATACGCACTTACGCTAATGTGTAATGGTAGAGTGATTGTGAGATGAAATGGACAGTTTAACACGGAATCCGAACCACGGTGGAGGCCTGGCATTCCCCTCATTCACAAGATGTCTTGTCAGAGGTGAAGGAAGGGTTTGGTAATCAGATAAATCTATGCCGGGACCGAGGAATGAACCCCGGCCGCCANTCACAAGATGTCTTGTCAGAGGTGAAGGAAGGGTTTGGTAATCAGATAAATCTATGCCGGGACCGAGGAATGAACCCCGGCCGCCAGCATAGAAGTCTGACACCTTACCCCTAGACCGCGAAGTCACCAAATTGTTTCTTCCCATTGGGTTTACCAGTCAGTACTCTAAACACGCTTCTAAATTCTCATTGTTTAATAGTAGGTGGACTGTATAGTGTTTTTCTTTTGCATCACACAACCACGGAATGTTTAAGTCATACGACACACAGACACACGAGGATTGACATATGGAGATTATATTGTTTTGTTCACGACAATAAGAGCACCAAATTCAACTGACGCACGATGAGTTTGGATATTACTCCGGGAACAATACGAGACGAATTACAAGATGAGACGGGCGTGTCCGTGATTTAAAATAAGAACGGTAAGAGTTTAACCATCAAAAATGTGCACAACAGACGCCAAACCAAGTTTATTGGCGCCAAAACAACACAGTTAACATAGTTATAAATAAAACTAAATAAAAACAATATATAAATATACAAGCCCCAAATTCTCACATTTGAACTGCAAGGTTATTTAACAGTGTATACAATTATTCTATTTATACTCTTTGGTGGAATATGATATTAGTTTTAATTTTTTATGACCTCATAGAGAAATAATTATTGTAGCTGTCAAAAAAAAAGCGCTCGAGATTATGATAAATATCGACGTTTCATGACTAATTGACACCGGACGTGGCTTTCACGATGCCGTCTGTCTGTCTATTTGGCTGTATTTATTTCGGCCTATATTCGAAACATTTTACAGATCAGGAAACTTGGTATCTAAGGTTTTGATAAATATTCTCAGATGTGGTTTCTAAATTAGACATCTAACCCAAAATTAAGTGTAGTTTACATCGATTTTTCTCAAAATCCACTATAATAGTTTTGATTCAATTTTGTTCTAGACATAGCTAAACATTATAAACAAATTGAAATTATTCCATGAAAATGAATTTGAGGGTATTATACATATTCAGAAATGTCCAAGTATTATAATATCGCCACAACTCTTTGAAATGCAAATAGCTTATCATTGTAAAGCTGAAGTACTATTAAATATAATACTCTGTTGCTTAAAACATATTTTTATAAATCAGATATTTTCTTACCTATAAGCAAATAAATAAATATAACATATATAATTATATTTATGGAGTTCTTTTAAATATTAAATGTATTGTTGTTCTATTTGGTGGACAGTATGCTAATTTTACTCAATGTTTCTGTAACATTGTATATTACTTAATTTTTATTTTAAGGTAATATTACTGAAATATTGTATAGTATTTCGTTTCACAAATCTTACGAGTTTTTATTTAATGTCTCCAATTTAAAATTAAAGAGATAAAAAGTCAGTGTGATTCACAGCACAATGATTTATTTCTCTACATGTTTATGAGACGTTCATTTATACTCTTCGGTGGAGTGTTTCTCAGATAGTGACAATCATTTTGTTTCATATATCTTACGAGTTTTGAGTAACTAGTTAAATTTTTAGGTAAAGAAGCTAGAAACTAAGTAAGGTGTAACATAACATTTATCTATAAAAGTATTACAGAAAACAAATATTTTTTTACTCACGAAAATAACTTATTCATCCAACGCAAAGAAATCAAAGTCACTTTTACAATTACAACAACAAATATTAAATACTGACAACTATCATGCTATCTTTGGTATCCCATTATATCCTGGTAACAAAGTAATGGTCCTACATCGCCAAATGTGGGCCAAGTTCAACTGACAGTACCATCAGATTGTGCGCTGGCCTGACGTCCAACCTAATGAATAAACAATGTCACAAAAGCCTCTGTTCGGGTGATGTTGTCGCGCCACACGGGCTTAGAGGGAAGCTTTAGGAACACCCACGCCTTATACCACAAAGCTCCTTTATTCTCGCTTCCCTTGCTCACGAAGCGTGGCTTTGCATGAGGTGAAGTGTTGGTCAACAAAGCATTTAGGATGTCACAACTTGCGATTAAACTATCACACTATCTACTTTAGTTATCCTTTCAGATATGTATAACTTAAAGATCATTCAACTTATTCGCTTTGATCGAATAAGAAGTTTAATAAAATGTTAATAATAAATGTCCCCAACAGTGTAGAGCATTGTTTCTGAAAGAATGTTTAATGAATCAATATTGGTCAGAATATATTCTCCATATCGTCCAAAGACTTAACAGATATGAAATACTACACATCTTTCCTTTCACTATCCCAGAAATATTAGGTAATTATATTATATAACATTATAAACTTATTTTTCACCTAACTCTAAGCTAACTTAAGTATTGCCTTCCAAAGTAAATCTGTTGCTATTATGAGTCAGGAAAAAAGGGGGAGAAAATAGGTTACTGAACATAAAGATGTTGCTATGCAGCTTCGTTCGACAACAGTTTAAAACTTTTGATATGACAAACATGTGCTCACTAGTTACGTCGTTGACATAAGCCACGAGTGGGACAGTTGACACGATCACCCTTAGTCCAGTCCAAAATTAATCAGGGTTTATCATTATAAGTTTTCACTGATTATATTAAACAAGTATATTCTTAGTGGAAGTTGAGTAGCATAAACCCTTTAAGGAATGCCCCAACAATGCTTTTTACGTAATATAAATTAAAGCCCATACTGGGGCAAAGGGTCCAAGAAAATACAGGGGGAACCAATTATCCTAAATCTAGTCTCGGAACTGAGCGTGTGAAATAGTACTCACTTGGAACTGGATATCCCCTTAAGCTCTATGGGTGTTAAATCCTATGTTCCAAGATATAATAATGGTAAAATCCACATATTTGTATAATGGTAGAACCATTATGCGATAAAACAATCATATCTAGACTTTACCTTCCACTGGGAATAATATAAAGCATCATAACACTAAAATCTATAAATTATGATGCTATAAAATATACTTTCTGCCTCCTGTGTACACTAAACTGAGATTACATTAGTTTTAAGAACTACAAATGTCCTCATGCAACTAACTAAGCTACAGTAGCCCCATGGCTTCTTTAGTGCCGACTGACAGCTCACAGCTGACATATGACGGCTTTTAAAAGTTACCAGACCAAATTATGTATCCCTACGCCGAACCATATGATCTGCAAAAACATGTGTTTAGCAGCTATCACTTCTGACAGACAAAAATTAGGTATATACCTAAATTTTGACTGTTATAAGTCAGATGTGAGTGTCAGTCAGCACCAAAGAAGCCATGGGGCTACTGTAGGTTTCCCCCATAAATAATATTGATATTATCATACTAAAGTATGCACTACGTACCAGAGATATGATACAATACCCCGAGTAAGTAAGCCACTCCTAAACAAGCAGCACTTTTAAATTATAAATTGAGAGGTAAAATCATTTGAAAGATTAAAATTTAAGCCTTATTCTAACAAATATTCACTGACGTTAAGCAAATAAAACGTTCTCAGAAGGAAAATTATAATTTCCAAAAGGAATTTATTTGCCTAATTGGTAAGATCATCGATAACATTCCCACAAACATCAGTTAAGTGTTGAGAAGCAATCAACTACAATAAAACGTGGCATCATGTCATCTTCGGCTGTTGATTGAATAATAGGTGTAATTTAGTGGGATGAAGACCCGAATATAATAATATAATGAAAATATCGGGTGGAAGGAGAAATACTATTTCCCTAGGCGTCGTTCCAGTTTAGTATACGCTTACTTCTTCTGTCTAGAAGAGTTGGATGTGGTGAGGAGCTTCATGCGCTTGCGTGTGATGTTCATTCTCTCTCCTTAAGTCTTCACTATACTTGAAAGAGTAGGTAGAATCATATAGGACATTTTAACACACCATTGGCTGAGGAGTTGTAAGAAGACCATGCATGTAATCAAAATGTAGTTCACATAGGCTGAAAGCATTGATACAAACATATTATTGTTTGTGGTTGTTCTTTTGATGGCTTATAGGGAAGATATTAAGGAATAGCGAATGAATGTGCAATCCATTATTGTGATGGGTTAAAGAATTTTAGTCCGTTACAGTTAGTATGGTTGATAAATTGCTTTTTAAAGATTATTTGAGATGGATGAATTACACCAGAAATTTGGTAGATTTTTTTCAGAACTTAATGGAAGCAAGAATAATCTCAAAAACTTTTACCCCATCGGAAATTAAGCTGTCAAAACTTCCATTAAAACTCATGGATAATTTATTTGATCTTTAATAAACGGGTCACGGAACCTCGCTTTCGATGAGTTTTTAATTCCTTGTACTGGAGAAGTACGCTTGGACAAGAGACAAACATACACCAGACCAACAGCATTCAGGTTAAAATGGTTGTGCATTTTGAGAGATCCTGAGTCTTTCAACATGGAAATCACTACCTGAAGTCCCTAGTGACAATATAGCTATCAATCAGGCATTTTTAATAACGGTTAACATTAAGTATGGCTTTACTAAAAAAAACACAAATTGCCTTATAATGTAAATAAAACTGCTTTCACAAAGCTAGGTTCAGGTAGTAACCACACCCCCTTTACATAATTCAACTTTCCAAACGAGTCTGCTCATACAGAAAATTACACAGAAAACGTTAAGAACAATGTTACTTTTTTTTTTGTTCAAGGGAATGTTTGCAATTTGTCTAGTTGTAAACAATATTCAAATACCATAGACTTTTACTGGTCCATAAAGGTTGGTTCATTGAAAGGCGCTAAGGGTTTGAGATGGGGCTGGGTATGGTATTGCTGGTACCTGATTTATTGTGTTCGGGCAGCCACGCCTTAACACATACCAATTATAAAGTGAGTTGTTTCACTTGGAAATGCAATACTTTTATCAGTGAGGACTGAAACGAGCGGTTCTCAGTGTCTAAGTACTCAACATGGTTTAAGAAACGCAGCAAAACTCCCACTAGACTGTTTGATGCATACATTGTCTGTGTACTAGACTCTTCACAGTGGACCTGATGTATTCAAATTTCTGAGAATTCCCAAAATGTTACCTTAAAAAAATCCATATATTCAACAAAACTACAGGAAGGGGATAGTTGTCAGCAAGCATGGTGGACTTTCTAAAAATAAAGTCCATTATTGAAAAGGTTTGAGAACCAAAGGTTTAAATTAAACTAGAATAGGCCATACATCTTAGCTTAAATTAAACATTAAACATCAACAAATACAACCCGCCTAGGTGGCGTAGTTGGCTAACGCGCTGGTCGTGTTGAGCTCGACTGCTGAGGACGGGGAGATCGAGGTTCGAATCTCGGTCGGGTGAACTGAGGGGGGTTTTTCCTAAATGGTTTTCCACTCTACCTCCACGCCAATGCGGGTTCACTTCCTCTAATTAAACCTTCCCTATTCCTAATCCATTAGAGTAGTTAGTAATTAAAGCGTATAACCCTAACGGGTAGTAAGACGCGGTGATAAATATTATTATTATTATTATTAAAAATATAAGTTGTTCGTTAAAATGTGAATACAAACATGAGAACACTAAATAAACTAACATATAGTATAAATTATTAGTGGTGTTCTAAACACCCCAGCTATTATAGTTTATATGTACGGTTATAGCCGCATAAAAATAAAGTATTATTTAAATTAAAAAATGACATCTGGAAATGGGTTCGATTCCCGTGTAAAGATGACATTTTTTAATTTAAAAAATAAAAATTATTAAGATGGCCCCATATACTTTTCTGAGACATTAAATAAGTCTCAACCAGCTTTTATGGTGCTATGGTCTAATGAGTCCTTCTTATAAAAATATTAGACTGCTGATGATGTAGAGATAAGGGTTAAATTCCCAGTAGGTTTTAATAAGGGTGGTTTTTCTTTGAATGGTTTTTTACTCTGCCACTATTCAAATCTGGATTCACTTCATCATAATTCGGCTTTCTTCGTTTATAATACATTAGCGTAGTAAGTATAAATATTGAAAATTCTATCATGTATTAAGGCGTAATACTGAAAAAATACATCATTGTGAATATTAATTTGTTGAAATAGTCACATTGGCGTCAAAAAAGGACTGTTTCAGTAGTAAAACCTGTATTAATATAATAAATCTGCCAACCGTAGTCAGATGAGTGTCTTTATGTTTATGTTGAAGTTGTCAAATTTTTTAGAAATTAGCATAAGTACGATATAATTAAAAATGTTATGACATAGTTTTAATAAAATGTGTTTTTATAATACCAACATAAAGTTTTATCTTGCATAATTTACCCACATCACGGTTTATAAAAACGTCTAGAGACGCAAAAAGTCCCTTAACTTTTGAGTTCCTAGAGATAAGTATTCAAAACTAAAATAAGATATATTAAATTTATTGTATTCACTGTGAAATTTACCTACATGTTTTGGTTATATTTATAATATAAAATCTTTGCATTGAATAATAATTGTTATGGTATTTTTATAACATTTTTAGGCGAAGGTATTTGTATTACTAACTGTTCATGATAAAACTTTCATTAATCAAACACAACACAATTAGAAAAATTTAAATCATATAAAATAACTAAATAAAAACATTTATCTAAACTATGACTAATTACAATATTATCTAATAAATAGTAAATTTTTCACAAAATATTTAAGAGTTATTCCTATCTTTCAAATTTAAGAAAATTATATTTGTTAATATGGTAAATGACCAAAATTTATGTGAAGACAGCGTGTGAATTTATTTAAAATAAACATATTCCCTACACATATCCAGGCTTTTAACCTCAACTCTGTCATCACCAACAAACCAGGCTGGATTATATGAACGTTTGATCCCCGTATTGAACGGTATTGGTAGTAATGTGATTATTTACAGGTTACTGGTTTTCTTAATTTACCAGGGATTAACTAGTACAGAAACTAATTCATACAATTATTTGGATAAAAGGAATTTTTTTTAGGTACACTCAATACAACACCAAGGTTACTCACAATTTTCATCTAAAACAATTATTTGGAAATTAGCTCATAGGAAGTCCACCAACATTAGAGTGGAGAGAGAATGGGAAAATCACGGTGGTAAAACACATATGGGAAGCCTGCCCTCCAGTGCACTTGGTCAAGATTCAAACCTTGAACTCCATAAAACTAGTGGCGATCCAGTATATTGAAAATATAACACCTCCAACCATATGAACGAACACCTGTGTGTGACTCAAGTAAGATATCAGGTAAATAAATTCACTTAGTATTTGAGAATTTAATATATTTAACACAATTAATTAATTCACGGAAACGTTGAATTAAAATTACATCTCGTAAAATATATAATTATTTTTAAAAGATAAAAGCATTGCCAACAACGATAAAAAAAATCTGTTACCACGTTGAATATCCAGGTACCGCATTACGCATGCGTGCGTTTGTTTCTTTTGTTATTTTCCAGGCGAGCAGTTCCAGAAGCTAGTAATAACTCTGCCATGGCTAGGAACCTCCATCTACGGTCCATAGCACATGGCTAGACAGCCTCCTAAACCAGGTGCTGAACCGTAATTGCAGTGTCTGTGAATATCCACGCTTCCGTAGGAGAATAATGAGTGACAGGCTGAAAAGAGAGGGCGAAATATTCCACCTTTAGTGGAGCTATGAGCACTCCTTAATTAATTTATAATTATTTGTCGTAGAGAGAGCGTGAATTATTTAGTTATGATGGGATGGTTGGATCTGATGTTGTTGGAAGTGGGTGGGTGAGTATAAAGATGAATTTAAAAGAGGGAAAACACGTCATCAGTAATATATATATTTTTTACAAAACAATAGAAATATAAGAGTTTTACAATTTTGTTAAAAGTTCGTTTTCAAAAATTAATATAGGCAACAAATTTTTTAAAGATAATTTCTTATAATGGAATATAGAAACAAGTAATTAGTTATTGAATATCACAAAAAATGTGTCATCACTGTAATCACGGGAATATTCATAAGGAGACCCCAATTTAATTAATTTAAGAAGTAACTAATTGAATTGAATTTTTATTTTAATAATTTTTATTAGTTTATAGATGCTAGTGATCTCATAAATATATAATATGTATTTCAAATTTAAATTATATCAACAATATATTTTAGAAAATGTATTATTTCTAGAAACCAATCTACTATGTGTATTACACACACACACACACACACACACACACACACACACACACACACACACACACACATATATATATATATATATATATATATATATAT
>CABEEJ010009308.1:0-19249 GCA_901482245.1 Timema douglasi
GAAGCCGGGCGTCTATCTACTCACAGAGTTGATGTAATATCTAATTATTTCCTTCTCCGTGTGTTCGCTGTAGAAGATTGGTGACCCGAAACCAAACGCCTAGCATGTAATCCTACTCGGACAGCCTTACATTAGCGTCATTGACTGAATTATTATTCTTGATTCCAGATGGGCTCAGATGAAATTGATATGGTTTTTAGTTAATTGATTATTTACCACCAGGAAATTGTATTTGTCCTAGTTGAGGTCCCAATGAGGCCAGGGTTCAATAGCGACATCTGGCAAGATAAGTTTATCAACTAAGGATGGATATCTTCTCTATCATTTCTCCAAGAAAATTCTGGTGGCATTGAGAGGTTATTGTTTGTAGCTTCTACGGTACCGAGTAAAAGCTCACGAAGCTGTTTATTGATATTATTACAAATGAATAATTAATAAATGTACGAATATTATTTTCAGTAATATCCTCTTCAAATTACACAAACCTGATGTATTTATTGTTTGGTTTTATGTATACCAATTGCTCTCATATGAATATAGGGAGCAGTGAAAACTTCATCCAAAAACTATCAAACTTGTTACAAAATAATTAGTATATAATCTACGTTTACAATTTACATCATGAAGATAATTATTCTATTTGGTTTCCAGCGCAGAATAACAGCACAATGCATGTTGACTAGGTAACAGGGACACATAAATACAAGTTATTGTCAATAATGCCTATGCGCATTGAAATTAAATTTTAATTACATGTCCAAATGAAATGTATGATAACCTAAGGGAAGGATGGACGTGGAAAGATGCAATCTTAACGTTCCGCTATATTAACCGTAGAAACATATTATTTTTAGGAATGAGTGGTGTCACGTTGTAGGTACCGTGTGAGAATAGCCCGGATAGAAGGCTCGTGTACATGAAGACACATCGAGTCATGTCCAGCAGGGCTATTATGACCACGACCCAAAACGAATTTGCGACCGTTATCAGAGAGATGATAGACTTTGCGTCAAAAGTTATTATGCCCAACCACTTTGCGTCAAAAGTTGCTATGCCCAACCACTTTGCGAAAGTAAAGTCCTTACGAGCGAAAAGTTTTTGTTTCACATAATCTAACTTTAAACGGGCCTTTATCATAATGTAGGCCAAGAGGGGATTTTTTTTAATACAAAACTATCAAAATTCATTATTATTCACCATCTACACACTGATAATTGGGATATTCCAATATTAATATTAATTATTTGTAGGTTTTCTAGTAGGTGGTGGCTAGACCTCAAAAAATACGGGATGTTAAAAGTCTTTTAACACACCTCATGGGATAACATTGACGAAGATATCAGTCTCTTTGGTCTGATTTTTCAATATTGGGGAGGTTGGGATTTGAATTCTAGCTGGGTATGATAAGTGGTTTTCTTTTCTAAAGGTTTTCCCACTCTCCCTCCACACAAATATGAATACTTTTATTCTATAACTCTACCTTCATTATCAATGTCCTATAAGTGTAAAACACGACGATAGACCAGATGACAAGACAATAAAAAGGAATCTGTTTAAGATGCCTCAACAAAATTTTAATAACGCAAGCTTATTTAAACTAAATCGGACATAGTATGGTAATTACTATCCATATTAGTGTGAGTTGTAGGCCTATGAAATATTGCAGCCGAGACTGTAAACAACCAAAATAGGCCCTAGATTATTGTTTACATGTGGTTTGTTTTAGGCCTTGGTTTTTAAATCATAATAGGTTTACTAAATTTATCTGAAACCGATAATTAGTAGTCAGGCCTAGTTTTCCTGAAGTGAATAAATTGCACAAACAACTCATTCTATAGATATAGAATATACTTATATCTTTAATCAATTTAACCAAAGTCTCAGGAATTCCCTTTAAATAAAAGATGTATTTTATTATTTTTAACCATCCAAACCACTTTCTCGTTCACTTTATTCTTAACTTAGTAGACCTACTGGGTATAAGTGCACATTATTTTTGCATTAAGTGGTCGAGAATATTCAGTGTTAAAACTATTTTTGGGACTTCTTGAACGTTTTCATCAGCTTTAAAAAAGTGGTTTTATTTTTTAAGAGTGTCACACAACATATTTGAGTCAAACTTGAACGTGAAAATCTTTTTGACACTCTAGATTAACAAAATTAGCACAAAGTATTTATGTTCAATTTGAGTATCACATAGAAAGGAGATTTTTTTATCTAACCTCAACTCAATCACACAAAATGAAAATAAAAACTCCTTACTGTAAGCCTATATATTTAAACGTTCACTTTTGACTTGACAAAATCGAGAACGTTTTTAAAACAGGCCTACTAAGAAAGCAAAAATACCAAACACAGTATTAATTTACTTTTTAAAAAATGTTGTTTTTGAGATAAAGTTTTATAAGGCTTTTTCTTAGTTCTAAATTAAAGTTATTTTAAATTAAAATAAACAAGGATAAGTACACATTATCAACGGTTGAAATTATTTAAAAAAATATAATATTACATACTTGTTCCAGAATCAATAAAAATATGTGAAGAATAAAGCATTGAGTCGTAGAGCATACATATTACAAAAACATTGTTTCTTTATTGGCCAACTTATCATTTTCCAGTATCAAATTTATTTGAATGCATAATTCACATAGAAATTTTTTTAATAAATATATTGTGTGTATTGAATAACATAGGCTTAGTATTTTTCCATTTCAAACAGGAGGGGAAAAAATGATTCAAGATATTTATTAAATTAGGCTACGTTTAATTTTTCTTGCAAATAATGTGTTTTGTGATCAGATGTTTGGGAAAATAAAAATATGTTAATAACGTTCAGTCATGAATACCATCATTCTTGAAATAAATATAACTAATTTCTAGCCTCTAGCTTCTTGAGTGGTGGTCATAATAACTCAAACATTATATTTTTCTCAAAAGTGAAGCTATCTAGTGGTAGCAGCTAACTTTGCGTCGAATGGTCATAATATCCCTGTGGGAGCCTAATTACCGGAAATTGAAACGATGGTAGAAGGAAATTTGATATATTAAGTGAAGTAGCTCCCACACTGGGCATTGTATTATACTGTTTGTTCGTGTCTACAACATAGGCTGGGACTTTTTATCCAACTCTGTTACCTTAAACACGAAATTCAAAGTTTAAACACAGTTGATATTTAAAGGAGACTCCTGGGGATAATGTCCAATGAATGTATTTTGTCATAACTTTAAGAAGAAATATTTCATAATCATAATAAACTTGAACAAAGATAGAATTTAAATACACAAAATAACATAACTTTACAACTATGAATGCTCAAGATTAATTGAAATGAAAAATATATCTATTTATAGAATGTAGTAGACAAAAGAAATAAAAGTAATGATACAATATGTAAAAAATTGGGGACAGGAAAGGTAAGGCCACAATAAGTACACGGTAAAAAACAGGAGTGGTAAAGGTAATGCTACAATCAGTAAGCTACACAGAAGGAGACATGTGTGGTTAAAGGATAATGCTTCAGTCAGTACACAGTAGATGGGGAAAAGGCGGAATATTGATTTAAGCACGTAAAACGAATTTTTCTGAAGCTATCTCTTGGCTATCTTTGGCTATCTCAAAATTAAATCTAGTTATTTTTAAATGTGTTTTTAACTTACATTGACGTTTCTTCAAGTTACAAAGTCATGATTTTATCTTCATATTAATTATACTTAATCCAAAAATAGGAATCCCCTAATTAGTTTACTATTATAAGAATAGCTCTATTTTTAATAATAATTAATCTTATACATATAGTCATTCAACATTATTCCTTTACTATTGATATTAGAATAGAGTTATAAACTTATATAAAATATAACAAATGATGTAATTTATAAATCTATCCCACAGTTTATTTTGGTGTTATCTTGACCAAGGTTTACACTGGTATTATTTATTTATTTTAATATAAATAATTAATTCTCCTTCTTTGGCTATCCAAATTTGCGGAAAAATTTTAAATGCTGTCCATCCCGAATCAAAATAATTGGGAGACTCGCCTAGATGATAAAATCATTAGTTTTGTTTTATATAAATCAATAATACATACAGAAAAGGGTGAGTTATTGCCAGGGTAAGCACGTTTTAAGAGTATAGTACTGGTGAATTAATCCCTCCCATCTACCAAACTTGCTGTTTTAAGACACAAAACAAATGCATCAATTACATTGTTTTGTGTGTTTTGGTCAAATGGATAGTAAATGGCGGGAAACTATTTACTGGTAGGTCTAAAGTCTAGCCAATAATCACTGCCCTGGAAAACTTGATATAATGTGCATTGTAATATATAATAACTACATTCCCTCAAATAAACTTCGGGGGTCAAATGGGCTAAGGGGACACTCTTGCAGTAGCCTAGACTGCCGATGACGGAGTGATCGAGGTTAAAATCTCGGTCAGGTGTACTGAGGGTGGTTTGACCAGAATTGTTTTCTACTCCTCCCCCTCAAGTAAATGTGGATACGCTTCTTCTAAATATAACCTTTCTCATCCCTAACACCATTAGCTTAATTATTAGTAAATAAGCGTATAACCCAAACGGGTTGTAAAACAAGGTATGAAAAAAAATTAAAATTGTTCCTTTTATCAAGTGGTCTAAGACGCTAGACTCGCATTACGTTGGGTCAAATCTGATGGGAAGTTTGTTGTTCTAATCCCAACTGGATGCACCGAGGGTAGTTTTTTATATTATTTTCTATCATCCCATTCTTAGAATGATCCTGGGACATGTTTTTAAATTTTACCCTCCTAATCCTATATCCATGAAATAGCACACACCAAATTTATCTACAGATATAATAGAAGTGAAGTGCGACAGCTATGTAAATCACATAGGTGAGATTTTTTCTATATAGTTTTTTAAGAAAGATATTTAGAATTTAATGTTGTACGTAAACTAATACAAAATCAATGTATCAGTACAAGCTATCCACAGATATCTACACCTGTGGAGTATGGAGGAGTAAGGCAGAATTAAGAGGAAGTGTACCCCCATTTACGTGGAGGGAGAGTTGGAAAACATCTAGAAAAAGCTCCTAGGTACTCCAGCTCAATATCATAGAACAGGGATGTGCAAACTTACTTATAGGAGGGCCGAATAAAAAAATTGTGGGCCCAATACTTTTATGCATTGATTTATCTTCAAGATTTATCTAAAAAAATTGTAAACATACATAATAGACTGACATGATTAAATTTAAATACATAGAGAATGTATAACAATCATAAATATCTTAGTGGCTTAGTGTTTTAAAGTTCGTCGATAAGATTTATATGATGGGGTGTGAGATGAATGAAACTGTGAATGAACTTTCAGCATTTTTCCTAAATTTAAGTTAAACTGTGATAAGGTGATTCTCAGTAGAGAAGACACGTGATCATTAGTAAAGGAGGTTTATAAGCTCACTTTTCCTACGTTTCATGGTTTAAAATACTTGCTCTCATGAATATGAGGATGTAAACATTACCGTATATTTTGAGGCGTAATTTAAGGTTCAGAAATATTGATTTTGGCATGATTTAATAAAAATACAACTTGGTTGTGTTATAAAAATAAAGCCTGCTTTTATACGCAACACATTTTTATTATTTGTACCATGCTCTGGATTGAACACACCGGTGAGCCGTATCCAGCCCGCGGGCCATGGTTTTCCTATTTCTGTTCTAAACCCAGCCTCCTTGTCATCGGCCAGCCAAACAAAACCAAAATTGTACCCGGTTCACGTGATCACCTGGTGAGGAATGGAATACAGTTAATGCTGCGTAAGTTTATGTTCCATCTCTTTTTCATAAACCTCCATTCTTAAAGCACTCATAGCACATTCTATTATTTGAACACGGGTTCGATTACCAGTATGGCCAAATAATTCATTATTAGTAGAATGTGAGTTTCTCCTTACACCGTGATAAATTAGTGTCCGGGGCTTGATGTTGTGTCTGTTTTAGAAGTAAGTTAGTTTATAAGTCGTGTGTAGACATAATCAATTAGTTCAGAGGTTGCGTGTTAAATAACTAAAAAGAATTAAATAATTTTAATGATTGTAAAAATTGTACTTTTAATTGTGTATGTGTTTCTGTTTCCAGCTTCCTAACATTATCTTGAAGATCAGAAAATTAATATAGAAAAAAAAATGCTGTATCCCAGTCATTGTTTGTGACGGAACACGCGTTCCATCAACCTTTGTTTTGACTCAAGACGTATTTCATATATTCGCAGTTGGGCGTAACACGTGTTAAATAGACCGGTAAATGGACTTAAAACGTGTTCCATATAACTGTAGTAAGAACACAAACACGTTTTCTATGGACCTTTAGTTTTGTATGTTCCATAGACCCTTAGTTTGACGTAACTCATGTGTATTTATCAGCACGCCTTACTACCTGGCCAGGTTATACGCATGAATAGTAATTTACTCTAAATAGGTAGGAATGGGGAAGGAAGCATTTTAGAGGTAATCTACTCGCATTTGCGTGGAGAGAGAAACTATTTACGATAAACCATCCTCAGTAGAACTAACCAGAAATCGAACCCTGACTTCCCCGTCATCAGCAGGCTGGTCTAACACGAGAGGAACGCATCAGACCATTCGCCTAACTCGTGTTCCAGAGACCTGTAGCTTAACGTAACACGTGTTCCAAAGACCTGTAGTTTAATGTAACATGTGTTCCAGAGACCTATAGCTTAATATAACATGTGTTCCAGAGACCTGTAGCTTAATGTGCCAAGTGTTTCAGAGACCTGTAGCTTAATGTAACACGTGTTTCAGAGACCTGCAGCTTAATGTAACATGTGCTCCAGAAACCTGTAGCTTAATATGCCACGTGTTTCAGAGACATGTAGTTTAATATAACACGTGTTTCAGAGAGCTGCAGCTTAATGTAACACGTGTTCCAGATACCTGTAGTTTAATGTAACACGTTTTTAGAGACCTGTAATTTAATGTAACACTTTTTTTATAAACTTGTAGTTTAATGTAACACGTGTTCCAAATACCTTCAGTTGGCACCTCTAACCACTTAACCCCAGCTATAAGCTTTAATATCATACTGGAGGTAAATTGTGCCAAACGTGGTCCAGTTGTTAAAACACTGGGTCAGTATTGAGCAGTATATCGATAGAGGGAGAGAGAGGTCAGGGGTACCCTGCCCCCGGCCTCGAGGTCGTGGGTCTAGCCCACTCTAGTGGCACGTTGGCAACCATCTCTGCCAATATTTCATCTTTCTCCAGGGCACGGTATTAATCACGAGATGAGTGTTAGATACCATGGAGCCAGCCCTCTCAGACCTGAGATCAGGTATTCACTAGATCGAGAGGTTTTTGGACAAAACGGGAGCCGTCGAGATACTTACTGGTGCTTAGTGGTTATGGAGGAACTATAAGTCTAGATGTTATTGTTCCATCTCGTCTCGGAAATAAAATAATATAGGTGAACTGTTCACCCTGTATTACATTTCTGAAATTATTGTTGATATCTTAGGCTAAGTTAGTTTGTAAAGGTACATTACCATGTTCATTCTGTTACCCAGATATTCAAATTCCTGATCATAGTGTTCTATCTTAGGTTAAGTTTGTTTGTAAGTGTGCATTACCATGGTTCATTCTGTTACCCAGATATTCCAATTCTTGGTCATAGTGTTGCTATCTTAGGTTAAGCTAGTTCGTAAGTATCTGATGGGCTTAATGCCCTTAACTCTTCACAATACGAGATTATTCATTCACACACTGATCCTAAATAGGTTCTATTAGAACACTATTCTACCAACTTCTATAATAACGTTTGACACACCATGTGCTCCGATCATGTAAACTAATTTTGATTTCATTCTCCAATTCGTGACCAGTTCTGACAGGCTGTTGGATGATTTAACTGAACCTGAACGTGTGATGTGCTGTGAGCAAAGAAAAGAAGATCTAGCGCATGCGCTATAAGCTCTCCACAAGTTAGCTTGTGAAGCCGCTAGCACCACGGGATCACCCTCCTCCTATGGACAATAAAGCAACAATGCGAGGGGAGAAGTGATTTTCCCTTTCACCTGCCTCCTTTCATCCGCAAGTTTCATCATATAAATTAGGATGTTCCACCCACACTTTTGTACTCTCTTCCATAACTTTGCCTGGATAAGTAACGCTGTGATCAAAACACACGCCGCGCCGTAAGGATGTTATGGATGGTCTCGCCGTCTTGGCCGAAAACTACTTGTAGGATATTATAATTTCTCCTTCAGGGAAAACTTGTACCGGTGGCTGGCTACCTGTCTATTTAACTATTTTTTATTTTATAATTCAATATTTTTATTAGGATGTATCTAGCCTCATGTTGCTAGGACACATTATGTGTTAGTGTAGCTTAGTCAAGTTGACTTATTTTCCATATTATTTACTGATATGTGAATTTTCGCAACTAAAGATCTACACAGTGTCCTTAAGAGCCTTGTTTCGTGTTTTCTAGTATTTATATCTAGGGACATAGATACTTGGGGTTTTAAGGTTATTCAAAGTGACTGTTGAGGTATTTTGAACATGGATGTAATAGCTGTATATTTATACCTTTCTTGTAGTTATTGGCTTTGCCTCTGTTATGACTATCACATACGATTATTATTGGGCCTCTCAACTGATTCTTTGGATGTTCTTAATAGCCCCCACGTTCCATCTGTGATTGGCCTCTGTAAAGTAAATGGTGATCACCTAAACCTTTTAAGCACTTAGCTCTCTTGAAATATTATTTTGTTGTAAATCTATATTGTTATAATAGTTACTTGATATCCACTTGAGCCTTTTCTTTCTAATTATAACTACATAGGTGACCTGGTGGTCTAGGGGTAAGGTGTCAGACTTCTGTGCTGGCGGCCGGGGTTCAATCCTCGGTCCCGGCACAGATTTATCTGATTACCAAACCCTTCCTTCCCCTCTGACAAGACATCTTGTGAATGTGAAGAATGCCAGGCCTCCACCGTGGTTCGGATTCCACGTTAAACTGTAGGTCCTTCATTTCATCTCACAATCACCCTACCATTACACATTAGCGTAAGTGCGTATAACCCGAACGGGTAGTAAGACGCGGTGCGAATAATAATAATAATAATAATAATAATATAACTACATGTTGTTTACTATTTAAAGACTTTGATGTCACTGTTCCTTGTTCGTTAGTCCTATTAAGGGGACACTTACCACTTATTGTATAACCTAATTTAACAGAAGAAAATAATATCTGTGCTTTGAAATAAGGTTGTATTGTATACTTAAATTTATTGTCATTAAACCGGCATTAATTCGACTCGCTGTTTATGTTTCTCCAACAAACCTTTCCCATTAATTAAATATGGTTTAATAGATTATGGTTTAATAGATTATGGTTTCAAATGCATATTATCATGTTCATTCTGTTACTAAGATGTTTCAATTCTTGATTATAGTGTTGCTATGTTAAGCTATGTTAGTTCGTAAGTATATTATGATCATGTTCATCCTGTCACCCAGATGTTTCAATTCCTTATGCTAATGTTGCTATCCTAGGTTAGGTTGATCCATGAGTCTATATTCCTTTGTTCATCCTGTTATCCAGATGTTATGAGTCCTGTGGTTTGTAATTAACTTGTTTATATATATATATATACTTGTATTTGATACAAAGACAGGATTTGTTTAATCATGATAAATGGGGCTTCCAGCGTACTCTTAGTGAAATTCTAACAAATATGAGCCTTTTGACCACAAAGACTTCCTGGATTTTCCCCCTCTGTGAGAAACATCAGGCTTTTCTAGCTGTATGGGGCGGAACATAAGAAGTTTCTCTTTTTGTGGTCCATACTACCCTTATTCATCCAACAGTATTGTATGTGTTGTGTTAATGGGATGGCATGGACACATTTTACATGGTTTGGCCGATAAAACATCATTATGAACGCGCCTGGTTCACATAGCCGTACAGCAAACAGATAAAAAGCTCATTTGAATTATGGGAAATTGTCCTGTAATTACTACAAAATCACATGACTTTGTGAAATGATGTATACAAACGAGTTTCTCGTTGTAAAGCTAGGCGTGGTTTTATAATCAAGGTTGGTTAATCAGTCCGGTAATGAATCAAAGAAATAATATGAATGTAATTTGTAATCAAATATATGTAACATTTCAGTTCGTTACACATATTTTATATCTTGAATATAAGAACATTGAGATGTATTTTACTTTTCACATTGTCAATAAAAATAGATAAGAGAATATATATATATATATATATATATACACCACCAGTGGGCACGTGATCTGAATGTCAAGCTCATTTATTTGGGGTTAAAATCCTAGATAGGTGTATAGAGGGTGGTTTCTAAAAAAAAAAAATCTCCTTCTCACATTATGCAAATTCAGGTATATTTCCTCAAAACTATAGCTTAATCACTGTATTGAGTAATTAATGTATATGCATATTGCCCAAACGAGTAGTGAAACGCTGTGGATTACAAAATTTATTTATTTGCTCACATCTAACATAATTAATATAAAATAAGAATCTATACATCACACTTCAAAATGAATGAAGAATAGGAATAAAATTTAAATGTTTAGTAATTTTGTGAAGTCGAGAATGAGTGACCAAAATTCTGAAGAAAAATTGACCAAGCAATGACAGAATGGTTGACCAACTAATGAAATAAATGGTGACCTAACAGTTGGAAAAGGAGTGATCAAACAAAGATAAATTAGTTGACATACTAACAAAATCGGGGTTGAATAAATATCATACAAAATATTTACCAAACAACGAACACATTGTTGACCAACCAACCACGAAAGAAAGCTTTATTCCATGGGGTGGAACAAATGAAACATTGATAGTCAAATCTAAAGGCTAGAACTTTAATTTACGGGTTATTTTTAACACTGAATTACACATGGCCTTTGTAAAAAAAGCAGCATTATCGGCCACCCTGCCCTCTCAACCACAGTACATCCATCATTTTTCCCAAAACCACAGCAATGAGACATCCCCCAGGTTTTATTTTAGGAGTTTAAGTAAGTTACTGGATGTGGCCTTGTAATCGCATTTACTCAACTTCTCGATCTATCGACCAGTCGGAGCAAGACTGACACAAATCCTGTCTTTCTCCAGGAGATATATTATACTATTATGCTTATTAGAGAATGTTTATATTGAATGTTGGCTGATGACTTGACTGCAGATGATGGAGTCAATACAGCTCATCACATCATCAGTAAAATAATATAATTAATGTTTATTGTTTGTTTTTAGCACAAAGTCTTACTGACTTATACACATATGTACTAATAACACTAATGTGTTAGGGAAGTGTAAAGTTGAATTTAGAATAATTGTAACGGCATTTGCGTAGAAATAGAATGGCAAATCATTTAGGAAAAACCACCCCTAGTACATCATATAAGGATTCTAACCCCAAGATTCACTGTCATCAGTAGTCCAGTCTATTTCGAGAATGACGCCTTAGATAAATTGACCAACGAAGCGGGTCATTTTATTTTAATAGAGTAATAAAACAAATATTTCAGGGATGTTCAACTATGGAGTATTTTTAATATATAAAATTTGTTTTAGCTAAATCATGTTTTAGTGTTTATACAGATAAAATAGTTACTCTAATTATATTAACATCCCCGTCAATGACCGCATGGTCTAATGCACCATTCTCATGCTATACTGGATTAATGGTGACAAGAAAATCACGGTTCAAATCCCGGTCGAGTGTACTGAAGGTGGTTTTCATTCAGGCTTTTAAACTCCAC
The DNA here is from genome assembly GCA_901482245.1 of Timema douglasi. Taxonomy (NCBI): domain Eukaryota; kingdom Metazoa; phylum Arthropoda; class Insecta; order Phasmatodea; family Timematidae; genus Timema; species Timema douglasi. The sequence continues at coordinate 11,808 of CABEEJ010009308.1, forward strand.
CAAGCAAATTCGGGCATATTTTCTTTAAGAGTATACCTTTCTGAACCCGTTTTAATTAGAATAATTAATGTATGCGTTAGTTCTTTTAAGGTGAGTTATTTTAAGTAGATAGTACCAATTTTGTTCATAAACAGTAAAAGAAAAAGTAATTGTTATTTTGAGCTTCCTTGTCCACCCACTCACTTCTATGTTATCCCATCTATGGGTTCATTTATATGTGTAATTATCTGCTCGCTTCAGGGTGGACCTGTTTGAAAGCAAATATCACACCAGGAGCTACGAAGAGAAAAACATACAGACACAGTTGCTTCATAATTCCATCTTATTAATAATACCCCTGAGAGAGGCCCGGCGGACTTGTCCCGCTCTTATCTTGACATAGTCGGCCCCGAGACTTTTAACGCACTCTATGAGCGCCCATTATTAATATAATTATTTCGTCCTTCATTTTCCACCACTCACAAAGTTGTCTTTTCAGACGGGAGGGAAAGTTGGTCGGAAAATTTGTCGTCGTGTTCCTAGTTTTGTTGTTTTTACTGGAGCCATGTGTGCGGCCCATCCCTGTGTGTTATCATGCGCAGAAATAAACCAGTTTAACGTTCCAAAGAATATTCTATCGAAACATCTACGCTTAGAACCAAGGAGATAATCAGCTTACCCGTAACTGCGGGCACGTCATCTATGTGTCATCAGTCTCCTCGTGTCTGGTCAGCCGGTTATAGGAAGATTGGGGTTCGAATCTTATTTGGGTGTGAATGTGATGAGGGTGAATTTTCCTAAAGTATTTCCCACTCTCTCTTCACGCAAATATGGATACACTTACTCTAAATTTTATTTTCTTCATCCTTATCCTAGTAGTGTAATCAAAATATGTTTATCCTGGTTCGGGAGTAGGACACGATTGGCAAAAAAAAAATTGACTTTTTTTACTTCTACCTGTTGAGTTTATACGCATATATACATATGTAATAATTTCACTAATGAGTTAGGGATGAGTAAGGATTAATTTAGAGGAAGTGTACCCACATTTGTGGGTAGGTAGAGTGTAAAACTATGTTGTAAAAGCCACGCTCAGTACACATGACCGGGATTGGAACCCCGGTCTCCATGTTATTGGCAGTCAAGTCTATTGCTAGAGTGACGTCTTAGAATATTAGATCATGCGGCCACCAAAGCAGTAATTGCCTAATTTTAAATGGTATGGATGATGAGGGTAGTTTAAAGGAAGTATACTCTATTTAGCGTGGATGAAGGATGGGAAAAATACAACGATAAATCCCATGTCAAAATTTTAACCAAGACCTCACCATCTCCGGTAGCCCTGTCTACTACAATGCTGATGTCATGTACCACATTGCCAAAGGCTAGCTCCTATTTGAGCAACTCATACTAGGCAGGCTTCCCATTTCCGACTTTATTTCCCGTCCCTGTTTATGAACCAGACTCGCCTATCTCACGTTCCAACGTCAGGAGGAGGGAGGAATATCGTTATCAAACTGTGTCATAAGAACAGATGTCGTCCTTTGAGATGTGGAAGCTTCTGCTATGGTCACTGAAATCAAAGAAAAAGAGTCCCTCCTCCTGCATCCTCCTGGTTTCTAGCATTGGATCGAATCATTAATTAACTTACTGAAAATGGAATTAAGTTATTATTATTATTATTATTATTATTATTATTATTATTATTATTATTAGCACAGCGTCTTACTACTCGCTTAGGTTACACGCACTTTCGCTCATGTGTAATGGTAGATGTGAGTTGAAATGGGGGACCCACAGTTTAAAGTGGGATACGAACCACGGTGGGTGCCTGGCATTCCACACTGGAATTAAGTAACAACTACACATAGCTACTTAAGTTTCATAACCAATTTTCTCGAAACGTATAGTTTATAAAAAAAAATATAACTAATCACTCTGTATTGGGGCTATTTAATTAATAATATTATCGTTTACATACATCATACATATAATTGCTTTAAAATACAGAATCCATTCACAACTTTTATTTACTGTATTATTTAGAAAATCTCTAAGAAAAGGACTAGATTTTCTTTAATTGATTGTTAAACAACAGTTAACACAGAAAGTAGACTCATTTTGCTTACAGTTACATGTTTGACAGGCTTAATACTGGAAGATGCTATAATTTTAATTTTTTGAACCAAATCAAATTTTCAAAATATGAAAACTATGCGTCAATATGTGTCCCTCATATTTTTTAATTGGTTGGATGTTTAAATGGTATAAACAAGGAATAAAGGTAAATTAAGATATAACAGCGGCAAGGAACATTTTTAGTGCGTAATAATGGTATTAAGAAATAGTTGTTACAGCTATAACAAAATAATATCATTTTGTTCAGTTTATTTTTTTAAACGCTGGTACTGTCATTAGAGAACGACGATAGCTAATGTACTTTAAAATGCATTAGTCTTGGATTGCGATGTTGGATAAGTATTTGAAATGAATGTAGGCATACAGAGGCGAAAATTTATTTTAAGATTTTCTAAATCTTTTAGTTTGAAGTACTGTCTAACATTTTGTAAAGTGGGCTGTTTGTAGTAATTGGAGGCAGAATTCCCCGAGTCTAGGAATATCCAAGCGCTTGTTAAATATCCTCTACCAAGTATACACTCGTATATACGTTGGCCATGGGAAACTTAGAGTCCGACCATTTTAGAAACACCTGTAGGGAGGTCCCGGGTGCAAACAAACCATTACTCCTACACGCCTAGAAACAACATGTCTCCATGATTCCAAACTTTTTGTATACACAGTCTGTCGTAGAAATGACAATTATTAAATGGTGCGTTTGTCACGTCCTGGTAATTCCCATTCGAGTATTTTATTAGATATTTGTACAGAGAGCCGGTCATATACGTCAAGGGGTGTTTAATTGTTCAACCGTCAACGTGTGTGACGATATAATCAACGTTTACAAGCTCGTTCAAACGTTTCTAAAACTCGTTATCTTTTACTATCATTATTATTTGAAAAATTATTGTGGTCTTCTTTCTAGAGTTTGTCGTCCTTGAATAATGAAATATTAAACAGAACATATTTTACAAGTGTAATCTGTTAATTGTAAATATAATCTGCATGTAAATGAATAATCTAAGTGTAAACATCTAAATTACTGGAGCTGCCATAAAGTGATCATCAGCTCCTACGGTTTAAGATATCTTTGTATGTGTATTTATTAGGATCAAAACCAATACTTATAAACTATAATAACTGATTTTTTAAATACAAAGCTAATCATGCTAGTTGTTCCAAAAACCTAATAAAAATTTGGATTATACTTTTAACTCATTTAATGTATATAGGGTTCATTAGATACTTTATCTAATTAAAAATTTAAGACAAATCTAAACAACTTGTAATAAAAATGTTAATTTACCCCTCAAAGAACTGTAGCAAACCGAATTCAAAAATAGTTTATTTTTGGTCATTACTAGGAGCCAAACTTTGAACCATTATACAAGCAGGAGAGTTCTCTTCAGTCTTATTCAAGGTATCTGACAATCCCTGGGGAATTTCACCCCATCTTTGGCCCTTGCTGAGTCTAGAAAACCCCATAGCCGAAAAGAGAGAGAAAAAAACTCTAACAACTCTTGGGAGCTCCCTCCTCCTCCCCGGACAATGTTTGGAACGCGCAAAGGATTGTGGGAGAAAGCTGCGTGGGAAACCCACCCTCTTCTTACCAACTGCTACCCCCAAACATCCCACCAAGATTTTTCAATAAAATAACCACGAGAGAAATTACATGGGCTTTTAGCTTCTAGAGAGACAACCTTTTCTGGGCTATCCCTGTCCATTGCAGCTTTCCTTCTTATATTCAGGTTTTATACCCTCCCTTTTTACATTCTGCTTCTTTCCCACTCATTATGAGTGGCACTATTTTCAGAGAGCGTTTTACAATATACTTGTTACCTTTGCCAAAATTATATAAATCAATCACCACAAAATCCAATCTAATAGCTTTCAACTTTCTCAGCACCGTGATTCACTTTAGTAGCTGAAAACACAGTTTGTTGGCTGACACTAGTAATAATGAGCTTTCTACAGAGATTTACTGACCAGTATGGATGAATAGGAGCAAACATAACTTAATATTATGTTGATATTCCCCCAAACATAAATAATGTCTGTCTAGAAATTGTTTTTAATAAAACAAAACAACCTGTAATTATAATTTTGAATACATTCTAATAAAATAGAGCTAGAGTAAAAATGTATAACAATAATAAATTATTAAAGTCTTTTGAAATTATGTTTATTCCGAGGTGTAAGTAAAATAAGTTGAAATTCCTACATTATGTACATCTCATAATTTATATTGTCTTCAAACCTAGGTTAAACCTTTCAGGGATTGTGTGAAGTGTGTTCATCTGTAGAGATATTCATTTCCCTGAGGAACTATGTTTAGCACGGCAAATCTGAAATTACATACTGTGTTAAAGTCACTTCACAAAGTTCATTGTAAAATGCGCCTCTAAAATTATTGTTTGGCTTTTCATATAATGTATGATTTCTAGAATATAATAATTGCCATCAATATAAAAATAATAATAATAATAATATATTTTTATTTGGGCGAAGTTAATACCAGCGCCTTCTCTTACATTTGAACACTTGTTGAGAATACACAAACTTATAATTACGTTAAACTTATGATAGCAATTAAAATTAAAATTTATAATAAGTCTTCAAAAATATTTTTAAATATTAAAAACGCATATCTCTACATTTATGGATATATTAAAATGAATTAAAAGAAGAAAATCATCTAAATAAAGAAGAAATAAAAATTTAGCTAACGCTCTAATGACGTAAAATATGCATATATAGACATAATGGATATAGCAAATAATTCAAGAAAAAAACAAACTGTAGGGCATTCCTTACTACTTTCGCTTTTAATCACTATAAATAATCTCACAGCATAAAATGTGTTTAAATGTGGAACGTCGATTGTTCTACCTCCTGTCTCGTGTTTTGTCGAAGACCCGATCACTCATCTTGGTACCTCTAGGTATAAGGACTCATAGGCGTTGACAAACGATGCAAAAATATTAGGGTGTACCTGTGGGGCGAATATGACTTTAATATGTGTGACTGTATGTTTTTAATGAAGAACTGTTTCCTTGACATAAACGGATTAACTGACTTGGACATTCTCAACATAGTAAAAATAAACACTCTTGGACTTGACGAATAAAACAATATGCAGAAATTAAAATGCGAGCTACAATAAAATACACAGATGCACTCTTATATTATTAGCAGAGTCTCTTGTATTTTACAACGTGCTTAGTTGTCCCGGTAATGAATAACAGCAAAAAGTTATGTATATAGATAGATATTTCAAGTCCAAAGTTGTTTTGTGGAAAATAATATGAATTGATAATTTTAAAAGTGAATTAACACACTATAATAATTTTATTTAACTATTTATCAAAAAAGTATATCAATAATTGGAGTTAATAATTTAAAATATAATATTATAAAAATAATAACAAACCCGCTACGAAACAATAAAACATTTAGCTACTTCATCCTGTTAGACGAGCGAGTAAAATCGACCATCATTTCCGGCGTTAAACTCTACTACAGTCGGTGGTGGGAAATGTTTTCCGATGAAATATGAAGCAGTTATATAATGATCAGATAGTATCACTAAAAGGCAAGTGAAACCAATAATACCTTTCCTCTTCTCACATATACTAGTAGGATCGCGTGTAGTAATAGTATTTTAGACGTAGCTCATTTCATTCAGCAAGATTACATTGCAAAATTTAATTCGACATTCTAGGTCTGCTTTCAAATTGGATCGGTTTCTCGCGGTTTTATATTACTTGTAGAGCGGCTTCATCGTGGTGTTTATTTAGGAGTACAGGTATAAGTTATACGAAAGGTAAACTAGTAGATAAATAGATCCATAGGGAGTATTTCCTTAAAATAATATACATAAATAGGCCATTGTTGATCTCTTAGATATCTATAATGTCAAATTTGGTCGTATTATTTGGAGCTCAGAGGAAGATCTGTTGCAGGAGAAATAAATAAAGGATGGAGAAAAACTTGACTCACCCTCCAATGACGTAAACTATACTTATAAGCATAATGTAGATAACAAATAATTGAATAAAAAGATATAAACATAAGGTAGATAGAAAATAATTGAATAACAAATATACCTGATAGTAATCATTAGAAACTATAGTCCAACAACTTAGCTCAGCTGGTAGCTTGTATGTTTACTATGTTAAGGGTCCCGGAATTGATTCCTGGTATAGACAAAAAATGTATAATTTGTAAAATGTGGGTTTATTCTATCCAAGTGATGAATTAACGGCTGTAGGCTGGGTGTTGTGTCTGTACTAGATCTTAGATTATAGGCCATGTGCTGTTAAAATCAGTCAGTTAAGGAAATTCACAATTCTGCAATTTAGTAACTATATTATAGATTAACTGGTGTACCCGTTCCTTGCACGGGGAATATTTCTTTTTTTCCAAGCATTGCGTTTTACTAACCGTTCGGTCTATACGCTTATTTAGTAATTACAATAATGATTTTAGGAATGTATAAGATTAAATTTAGAGGTAATTAACCCTTATTTGCGTGGAGGGAGAGTGGAAAACCATTTTGGAAAAATCTCCCACTGTACACCCGACTGAGATTCCCCGTCATCGTCAGTCTAGTCAATTACAAAAGTAGCGCGTTAGACCATGCTGCCATCGAAGCAGGTCATGGGGAATCTATATAAAGTAGAATTGTTATTTTTAGTACATAGAATAAACCACACGGAATAGTAACCAAATCTTAAATTATATTTAAATATAAATCAGTTATTAGTTTGAATTGTGTTACAAAAGTCAAACGTTGGCTGACTAATATCAAATATCAAAATGGAGATATAATCAGAACATGTTTTAAAAACTGACATTTCTTTCGAAGAGTAAGTTATAACTTCTTCATAAACAATACTTTGAACACTTGCCTGTTTATGATAATATAATATAAAGAAGTGTTACGGCATGAATAATTAGTTGTTAAAGGGTTATAATTAAATATAATAAACATTGTTTTAACATAATTTTGACATCTACCCCGTTTAACCTTTTTACCACGTTTATACATTTTACCAATTTTACCCATTTAGTCCTTTTCTGCATATTTCTACCTTATTAACATTTTTACAATAAAGTATTCGCCTTTTTGTCCTTTTTCCCCTTATTTCTATTATTACTCTTATTATCCTTCTCACCCTTTTCACACCGTTAACCCTTTTTACCCAATTTTTAATAAATTTTGAAAAATTCAATCAAACATAAAAAATTCCTGCTCCGAGATGTACACTCCGTCGAGATTGTAAGGTAGCAACTCACTGGCTCAGCCCACGCGGTATGCTATACCTCCTCACATGACTGCAGGA
>CABEEJ010009309.1:0-10126 GCA_901482245.1 Timema douglasi
CCCCCCCCAACTCTATCCCTACGCTACTGCGGGTACATTTCCTTTAAGCTTACCTCTCAATTCTCAATTACCACCCCTTAGGTTAAGTCGTTAATAACTTTGGCTAAGTCCAACACATAGGTTAATAAATCGCACGTGGAAAAAATCACCCCGATTACACCCTTCCGAGATTCAAACCCCCACCTCCTGATCATAAGTTATTCTAGCCTAATATTGTGAATAAAAAAACTTCTGGGAGGTCGTCGTTGAAATTGTGAGTTGGTCCATAACTCACTAAAAGTCCAAGAATCGTCGTTGCAGAGGTCTACCATTGGTCTAAAGTTGTCGCGTCTCTGATAGTCATTTTGATGAACACTTAAATTATTATTTTAAGAAATAACTGCTAAAATTTCAATTTTTGTTACACTGAAAATAATGGGTGTTATCATCTCCTTAGCTTCAAGACGACAGTCTCGTTTATTTATTCCAATTCCCACATCTCGGCATTTCTCAGCCCCAAAAATCTCACGGATTTAGGTTCTAGATTTTAAATATATGTGTCTAATTATGTGAAATTTAAGTAGAAACAAGGAATATCTGGGGGGAAGAAATAATAATAAATAAACTTGATAATATCTGAATCTTTAACTAAATGGATGCAGAATCTGATATTTAGCCATTTGACATGATCATTGTTTGTAAACAATCTCTATTTATTCTTTTTTCCTCGCGGGCCTTTTTAAAAATTAAAATGTACGAGATTGATTTACTTACCTGTGTCGTCATATCCCCCCGCCTTCCCCAACTGCTTCAGTCCATTTCTTTCTTCCTCGTGTAGCGCGGCCATTATGATTATAGTATAATCTCGTAGAAGACATTAAAAATAAAATTACACCTGATAAGTATTGTTTTAAAACGTGGACGGAATATTTGGACAAAAACCCGATGAATAAATATATTTCTTGTTCTGATGAAAGTATTGTTATTATTATCTGGTGTTTCCTTCGACTCACTGCAATGTCCGTTGAATGCAATAAGTTTAAAAATGAATTGATTAAATGTAGTATGGCATTTGGCCGCATGGCGTGCTAGTCACGTCAAAATAAATAAACATTTTAGAATAAATTAAAACTAAATAAAATATAAATTGACAGAATTAAAATTATTACAATATTAATACCTATATTTTTTATGAATACTTTATATAATAATATTAAGCCTGTGCGAACCTTCGAAATTTCAAATCTAAATTCGAATCTTGCTAAAATTCGGATTCGATTCGAGCTTTCGAGTTTTATTATTAGAGAAATTAGTGGTGGATTCGAAATTTCGAATCTAAGTAAATTTCAGATTCGGATTCGATTGGTTTAGTTAGAAACTCGAAAATTGTCATATTTAAAAATAATTTCAACTTTCTATGGTCTTAGTCAGCAAATCATTATAAAAATATAGTAATTTATTTTGTTTACAACCTTTCTTTAGCTAGTCATGAGGTTTTGTTTACTTGTTTAACTTAAGATTAAGTTTAGAATATTTTGAAAGACGCCTAAGGATATGTTATTTCATTTGGATTTGGAACATTTTCAAAATAAAATATTCTATTCAGATTCGAAATTTTATGTTTAGTGTGATATTCGATTCGGAATCGATTCGAGCTGGTTTGCCAAGATTCGGATTCGACTCGAAAGGGAAAATTATGGATTCCCACAGGCTTAAATAATACATTATTTATTATTACATACAGTATCCACAAAATATATCTGCATGTATTGCAATATGCGTGTTCCGAATATGCCATACCGAATAGAAAATAATTTAGTCTTTCTGTGTAAAAAAAAGGTGCGATGGCCGGGAATCGAACCCGGATCAACTGCTTGGAAGGCAACTATGCTCACCATTACACCACCATCGCTAACTTGAGTGTGAATGTATTCTTATAGCTATTTCTTCACTTTATTTTGCTGACATCATGGATGCCATGGAAATAATCAGACCATGAAACGTATTAGTAAGCACTTTGTTACTTAACGAATTAAAAGAACAACCTTTGCACTAGTCTAAACGAGACTGGTTGATTCTTGCAACAAACCCTCAGATGACTTATTTAAGGGGTGCTCAAGCTAGTTTTGGTGTTTTTTTTAAACATTTTAAAGTTAGGTGAGTCATTTGTTTTCTCCGGATTAACAAACGTTTATTCCTAAATAAACATTTTGTTTTAATTATAAGATATTAGATTTGGATCAGACTCGAACCAATTTCCTTATAAAACATTCGATTTTAATTAATTTCTAGCTAGTAAAAAGAGATTCGAATTCGATTTGAAATTGAAAATCTAGGCTTGGCACCAGCTTAAAAAGTTAAAAAAGGTTCCCAACAATGTTTAATTATAGAACAAAAGTTTGTTAATAAAGAGAGAACAAATTATTGTCTTCCTCAAAAACAACAAAATGTTTAAGAAAATCCAAAACTCCTTTGGAAAACCTTGAAGAAAAATGTTTCGTTTTAATTGGTAGGTTTATCACTACGGATATTATTTTTTAATTTTTTTTTATCACCGCGTCTTACAACCTGTTCAGATTATACACATGATTATAACATTTTACGGGGTAGGGGTGAGAAAGGAGGCATTTTAGAGGTAACCTACCCACATTTTCGTGGAATGAGATTGGGAAACCGTTTAAGAAAAAACACCCTCAGTAGATCCGTCCGTGATTAGAACCCCAATCTCTCCGTCATCAGCAGGCCAGTCAACCGGAGGGTGACGTCTTAGACTGATAGGCCATTGAAGTGGGTACCGTGGCTATTGATGGCTTAAAATAAGTAGTAGTGAGTAGTGTCGATTAGAGAAAACAAACCCACAATAGCGTTGAAATAGGATGATAAAAACCATAGTCATAAAAATATTATTATGTTAAACCGCCATTGCACCCAGGTGAGACTTCTACGTCACTGGTAAAATATTCTATTGCGAGCCTGAGATCATTTGACCACTGGGTAAGCTAAATGTTTGAAAAAACCTAAAAATAACAATTAAAATAATTGAAATAAAATTTATTTATTTTTGGATGGCTTTGATCGCATCAAATAAAATACCCCCTGCAATATATTCAAATTACTATTTCAGATTGAACAAGCTAACCTATTAAAGTATATGGGGCACAGTACTTTATATGAATATGTTGTCTTATTCAAATTTTATTAATTTACAATGAATTAAGGAGATTTAATTATGGATCCACCTTATTAGTTTTTTTTTAGTGCTACACGTTTTCATCCAAGCAAGTTGAAGACATCGTCCAATTTTCAAAGGAATAACTTTATCTGAAGTCTATAAAAGCTACTATATCTTTTTTCCCATGTCCACACGTCAATTCATGTGATCTGAAGCTATCACTTTTCTTACATATACTCAATCCCTATAAAAATAACACCAGAAATGTAGTAAAATTATATAGTTTTTATTGCAAAATTAAAATGTTTGTATTTTCTTAAGATTTCAAAATCTTACGATATCTTCCAAAACATGACATCTTTGAGTTAAAAAATAGCTTATTCAAATCTTTCCTCCACTACAAGACAAGAGGATTATTTCTATACAAAAAAGGTTGGGTGAATTGGTTCTCCAAATATCAATAAAGGCGTGTATCATATGCCAATCAATTCTCTGATACAGTTAGTCGGCTAGAAATAGTAAATTTACACGAAAACTTTTGCACGTGGATCATTTCTGATTAAACATTAATGAAGATAAAGAGTTATTAGAAGTTCCTAATATTGAACATTATTGAAATATTAAATGATATTTGGTTAAAAAGATCATTGAAAAGGCCATTTTTGACCATTTTAAAATAGGTTTACAGATAACCATTGTGCACAAATCTTAATTCTGTTATAATAGGGACATACTGTAGTTATTAATAAGAAACTTTGTCCCTCATCGTCACCGCGAAAAATTTCGAGAAATCATTCAAATACGAATGTACTCCGCACATTTGTCATAGCTTGGTATTTTCTATTCCCTTTTACCCCCATACCTCGCGCACACACACACATAAACTCATATGATATTGAAAACACATTTTTTTCCATATTAGTACTTAAATACATATTTCTTTGATTATGTTTACTGTGGAGCTTTAAAATTAAATTAAAATTGCCATTTAGCAAGTCCAGTGCGTCAAACTAAACAAACTGTTTATGCAAAGTCTGAAATATAGAAGTTTGAAGAAAAAGTGTTTTTTTAAACAGTTTTTAGTCTGTGGTATTTATTAATCCACCCTAAAAAAACAACCTAAAATCCCTCTACGGTTGAGAGCCACTACATTAGCACATTTAGAAATTTTCAGTGAAATACCTTGAAAATCAAATTTTGTTATAACAGCTATGGTGGTGTAATGGTGAGCATAGTTGCCTTCCAAGCAGTTGATCCGGGTTCGATTCCCGGCCATCGCAACTTTTTAAATTAAACTGTTACACTAAATAGTTATTTTCATTTAAGGCCAGTTTCATAGTCAAATTTAGTACGCCTCAAGTGCGGCGCTACACTAAGTACATGACGACACCTACCTAAACCAGAATGGAATGGGCCAGTTTCCTATGCGAGAACGGCCCATTCCATTCTGGTTTAGGTAAGTGTCGTCATGTACTTAGTTTAGCGCCGCATTTGAGGCGTACTAAATTTGACTATGAAACTGGCCTTAAATGAAAATAACTATTTAGTGTAACAGTTTAATTAAAAAATTTGCGATGGCCGGGAATCGAACCCGGATCAACTGCTTGGAAGGCAACTATGCTCACCATTACACCACCATCGCTGTTATAACAATCTTTGATTTTCAAGGTATTTCACTGAAAATTTCTAAATGTGATAATTCAGGGGCTCTCAACCGTGGAGGGATTTTAGGTTTTTTTGGGGGGTGGATTAATACCACAGACTAAAAACTGTTTAAAAAAAACACTTTTTCTTCAAACTACAATATTTCAGATTTTGCATAAACAGTTTGTTTAGTTTGACGCACTGGACTTGCTAAACGGCCATTTTAATTTAATTTTAAAGCTCCACAGTAAACATAATCAAAGTAATATGTATTTAAGTACTAATATGGAAAAAAATGTGTTTTCAATATCATATGTATATTATTAAGAATGCAACTTTTGAGTTCTGGAGGCAATCTTGGAGGGGGGGGGAATGACATTATGACATGTGGTGAAAAGGGTGTATGTCACTAAAAAGGTTTAGAACCACTGTGCTAACGTAATCGATCATCATGGACTTAATAAGCCATCGAAGCGGATCATTGGTCGTTTTTTCCCTTCATTATCACGTGAAACACTATGTTATTAACGACTTAACCTATTATGGTGGGATGAGGAGGGTAAATTGAGAGAAATACACCCACGTCTGTATGGAAAGGTGTCGGAAAAGTCACTTACAGAACACCCGGCTGGTATTCTAACCTTGACCTCCCCGTCATAGGAAACTCAGTAACCTATATTAGGAACCCGATGCCTTAGACCGTATAACTACAGATGAGGGTAGTAATATCAGTGTTATTGCCGTCAACATGATAAATTCTTATACATTTTATTGAGTGTTTTTCTCAGAATATTTTAACAAGGTTTTTTTTTGGTGACCTGGTGGTCTAGGGGTAAGGTGTCTGACTTCTGTACCAGGGGTCCGGGGTTCAATCCTCGGTCCCGGCACATATTTATCTGATTACCAAACCCTTCCTTCACCTCTGACAAGACATCTTGTGAATGTGGGGAATGCCAGGCCTCCACCGTGGTTCGGATTCCACGTTAAACTGTAGGTCCTTCATTTCATCTCACAATCACCCTACCATTACACATTAGCGTAGGTGCGTATAACCCGAACGGGTAGTAAGACGCGGTGCTAATAATAATAATAATAATAATAAAACAAGGGTTTTTAAAATAAAAACAATAATCTAAACATAAAGATACTACTTGCGTATTGCTACGCGTATAGATGGTTAAATAGTATCAAACATAGCTGTAGCGATGTGCAGCCAAGATATCCGCGATGTCTTTACGCTAACAATAGTGATTTCCCCTCACTTCCTCGTGCCAGTCATTCAACATTTTATCTTCAACGTTCTTTGATATCATTATCGAGTATTTGTAAAAAAAATATGTATTGTTTATTTCAAATGACAACTATGTTAGCAAATCATCAACATCTCACCGAGATATCAATTTTTGAAATGTTTAAATTTAGGTACAAATCATTTCATCAATAGGATTTTATTTTCTTCAAGACCACACCACACGTATTCCACTTCGTAGAATAAAGACTAGAATTTTACCTTTTCACTACAACTACACAAATGTATATTCCGTAACTTTCATTAGTTAATAAATACCACCTAATAATGAGCGATAATCGCCTGTAATTTATCTTTGGATTTCAAATTGAAATTTTTTCTTGATTAATAAATTATATCAGACTTTAATATTGTCTGTAGACTAAAGTTATAGTCAAATTTGTATTTTCTCCTTCCAATTAAATCAAATTAAAGAGTATAATCTAAACATTGCGTTCACAGCGCAGAGAGATTAAAACGTTGATTTGCATGAAAATCAAATATGCTCACCATTAGAACAACATGGCTGCTTGACATCGATCTCGAAACCAATTAAAACACATGGAGGATTAAAATATGCATTTAAGTTTTAAAACCACCATTAAATAAGTGATATTACATTCCCCGTTGATGGTTTCAAACACTTGGGTCTAATAGCTCACAATAATTGAAAAACTTTCAACTTTTCAAACTTGAGATTTTACTAGAGTTTATAGCTTGGTGAATTTTCGAAATAGCGTGGGCGGTATTGAACTCGGACACAATTTGTGGGGTTCTGGAGAAAATAAATGGTACGATGCACCGCACAAACTTTCTCACGCCTTAATCTAAAATTATCCTTATAACTCGTAATATTTGTGAAGTGAACTAATATACATTGTTATAGAAACTTAATGGAGGGGAGGAGGGGGGGGGGGAGAATTGCATTCCAGCAAAGAGCATACATGAAATAATATACATTGTTACAGCAACATAATTACTTGTTCTGTGCATGTTCATCTCCTACATTACCCAAAGATCTATTTAAAAGAATTATTTGCCTATAATGCGGAAAATATTGATTTCATAAGTATTTTTTCTATATTTTTATGTATCTTTAAGAATTCCACAACATTTTAACCATAATATTTAATATCTTTAATAGTTTTGGATATATGATCAAAATTATAAATATTAATCAAAATCATTAAAGCCTATTTTTAAAAATTGATTTTTTTTCACTCTTTTAATTCCAAAGTAAACTACCCTTAATTTAAGGTATGGATGGATAATTTTTTTTTTTTTAAACTCTGGGAAACCTTATATAAACCCTATATACCAGATCGGTAAAATGGTTTCGGCTCTAGTCCCAGTAAAAAACAGACGTAGGTGACCTGGTGGTCTAGGGGTAAGGTGTCAGACTTCTGTGCTGGCGGCCGGGGTTCAATCCCAGGTCCCGGCATAGATTTATCTGATTACCAAACACTTCCTTCACCTCTGACAAGACATCTTGTGAATGTGAGGAATGACAGGTCTCCACCGTGGTTCGGATTCCACGTTAAACTGTAGGTCCTTCATTTCATCTCACAATCACCCTACCATTACACATTAGCGTAAGTGCGTATAACCCGAACGGGTAGTAAGACGCGGTGCTAATAATAATAATAACAGACAGACATTGCACAAAAAAAATCTTTTTCGGATTCAGGGGGTTCATTAAACGTTGACATCCATCTAAATATCGAGCTAGATTTTTTTTTACGATCGCAATACTTTCTTTTTCAGAGGAGTCGCGGTAAAGTAAATACGGACGTCATGTCTTGAACGGCTGCTAGTGTAAAGTATTCAGTAAAATAACAAAATAACCTTCACATTCTTGTGTCGTTGTTACTCGGCCCATTAGACGTTGCCACCCAACACAGGACCGAGAGCGACACCGAGAAAATACAAACATGGCGACGAGGCGCAAACAAAATAAATGGCCTCCTAGCGTTGACGTTACGAGCGACAGGAGTGAAAATCACGATCGAAATAATAAAGAGTTTAACATAGAGAAGAGATCAGTTTTCTATTTTTACACTTAAAAAATATATATATATATGAGCTCGAGTTTTACTTGTTAACCATGAATGAATCCAGTTACCCACATTTTGTTTCTTGTACCCTGCACCCACACATTACGATCCAAAATATTGTAATATGTCTGTCTTACACATAATTTGGACTTGCAGGAAATAAAGTGATTCAACTCTAATTTAAGTTATCTAAAGGTTTGTTACAAGTTATTTTAAAGTTTAAGTTATTCCCCACGTCTTACTACCCATCCGGGTTATAGGCATATGTACTTGTTACACTAACGTTTTAGGGATCAGGGAACTTGGATTTAAAATAAATGTATCCACGTTTGTGTGGAGGGAGATCGTAAAAAAAACATTTAGGGGGGAAAAAACCTCTGTACACCTAACCTGTGTTCGAATCTAGACCTACTCGTCATTGCCAGTCCAATCTACTTCTAGAACGACGCCTTAAGGTGCATATACGATACCAGAATCAAATTTGAAACGAGGAAAGTCGAGGCCGAACGAAGGCACACGTTCGGGTGACAAAATGTGCCGAGACAGCTTTGCTTTCCGATTTGCATCAAGTGTACTCACACCTTAGACCATTCGACCACCAACATTGATTGAAGGGGTGGGGGAGGAGGAACCTCCATTGCATTAGCCCGGAATCGAGCCTTACTGCCCGAGTGGCCGCCATCAGTTGGCGAAGACAGTGCTAACTTCTCTGGATAGAGAGTGTCATGTGGTCAACACAACGAACACTCCGGCTGTTAATCTCAGTTTTATAGACCAGAGCCCCTAATTTAAAAAACAAATCTAAGTAGCTCCTCAATTTTTCCCCACAAGGCTGAGTTGACCCCATTCCAGACCCACCGCTCCACAGAAAAATTCTAGAAGTGCTGAGGATTGAAGCCTGGACCTCTGAATCTATAGCCAGGAACTCTGACCACTAGACTAAGATGTCGCAAAGGAAATCACCAAGATCAGGGGGGATTTTTGTATGTTATGCTAGCAGCGTCACAAGGCTGCCCCAGTAAAGTAGGCTAGATCAACAAGAAACTATAGAGTGTGTTGGGGAAAAGGAATAAGCAGTCACTTGACGGTTTTTATCATTTTAACCATTTATATTTCTACTTGAAATTGGTACCGCCCTATAATTTTTAAACTAGATAAATAAATTTAAAAATATATATATATATATAAATAAAGCTAAAACTCCAAATGGCACTAAAACTTAGACTTTCGTCTCCTCCCTGGTTCCCAATCCACAAGATATCAATGAGTCATGATTGATATCTCTGGGGGTTCGCTACTTGGACCACACACAAACTATGGACGAAGAAAGCACAACAACAAAAAAATGGGGGGGACATTTTCATTTATTTAGCTCCTACCGCGACTGAGAGACATAAACTGCTAGTTTTACGTGCCGGCCGTTGACGGTCTCCAGGGGATTCCCCACGGAGATTCGCCAAGCACGTTGGAAATAGTTTAATAATACAATAGAGTTAAATTTTTCACATTTTGAGACTTGTGTGTTTACTTTGAAAAGTACTGTCTGATTTTCATAGGAAGCTCGTTATTTGTAAACGGGAAACTCATATTGCCACAAAGTGGTAAAAAAAAAGTAAAATTACAGTAATCCATAAGAAAGTGTTATTAAAACTTTTGATAAATTTTAGATGGACTTTATAGTTAATAAATCAAATAAGATATTTTTTAAATGCCAAATTGGAAGAGATTTTCATTCAATAAATGTTGACCGCCTCTGTGGTCCAGTGGTCAGAGTTCCTGGCTACTGATACAGAGGTCCCGGATTTGATCCTCAGCACTTTCAGATTTTTCTGTGAAGCAAATGATAAGTTAGCAGCTCTGATCTAGAAAACTGAGATTAAAAACAAGAGGGTTTGTTGTGCTGATCACTGACACTCTCCATCCAAAAATGTTGTCACTATCTTCGCCATTATACGCCGACCTCTCGGTATATATATATATATATATATA
>CABEEJ010009310.1:0-19246 GCA_901482245.1 Timema douglasi
ACTCGATACATCCTTAACTTCTAACTGGAAGTTTACTTGATACATCCTTAACATCTAACTGGAAGTTTACTTGATACATCCTTAACATCTAACTGGAAGTTTACTTGATACATCCTTAACTTCTAACAGGAAGTTTAACTTAATACATCCTGCCGTTCAATCAGCTAATCCAGTGACTTGTTCCTATCCAGTGGATCCATTCCCCTGAACTGTAAGCCTACGTTGATATGATAGATTAGTCGACGTGATGAGAGTTCGTAGTATGCCAACGGTGCTGATGGTGTCCTGCTGTGTTCTATATTTCTTCCAAGCGGCCCGGAGAATATATAGTATGAGAACTCCACGTGATGGGGTGATCAGTACGAAGAGGAGGGGGAAAACGTCCCTCTGATTCTAGAACAATGACTTGCGTCGGCCAACACCATTCACAGAGCTTTCAGTTGACTATATCTCGTTGTCCAGCGCGGAGTTCTTTCCTGTGCTCGCGCTCGGCCAATTCTCTCGGTGTTGTTCTTTTCAGCGGGGCATCAGGCTCGACGGAAGAGTCAGTGAAGTAGTTATGTAAATAAACAAACAAATGTTACGGGCGTAGCATTTAACACTAGTATCTCATTTGTTAACTCTTGATGACTTGCTTGTACCACCAAAATATTCGTATTTACGCTTGAACGGGGCTAAGCCAGATTAGCCCGTTACAGTTGGACCAACATCCTGGTTCCTCCACCTTTTTTAAATCAATCTACACATTTATAGCCATGGATAACATTGTATTACTTGCCGTTTCTTCATTTATTTGATGATAGGATGTGTATTCTTGCAGAAGAACCAAAACTTAAGAAACGGTAGGGCATTCAAAGTTTTCTTTTGCTAGACGTTGAATTGAAGGTGTGTATATGGTAATAATGAGTTACCTACATTTGTAAAGTTGAGATGATATCTTTGTACACATGTAACATCACAAAGAACAGAATACTTTTGATATAACTCAATTAGGAATCTAGTAGCCGAAGCTATTATTATTTATGCTTTTTAGTGAGGAATTCTCCATCTAGATATTATACTCTGAAAATTGAAAAAGGACACCTGAACACGGGTCCCGGGTTCGATTCTCGTGTCCAGGTGTAATTTTTCCAGTTTCAGAATTTAAATCAATTAGTTTAACTGTATTAGCCTTGTTTCATTCCATGATCACAAAATTATGCAAGCCCCGATTTTAGAAGTTAAACTAATCTGAAAATAAAACACATGCTTCACCAAGCTTAGACACACATCCAACTCGATAGCGCATGAGCAGAACCTCCCAGCTCAGCCAACATGTTGGGTTGGTCGTTTATTATCTCTAACAAATGATTCAACACAACCCAACACAACTTGATGGCTCTGACCGGCTCTCCCAACACCAACATGCTGGTCAACATCCCAAACAAGTTGGGAGTGTGTTTATATTGTAACACAACTTGTTGGAATTGTGTTGGCCAATATGGTTGGCTGTGTATAGAGAGGTGGAGAAATGCGACGTGTTGGACCTGCAATGTATTTGTTCAAAAACGCGATGTAATGGACTTGCGATGTGATGGTATACATCCTAGTACCCTACCCTCCCACCTCTATGGGTAACTTGGACTCGAGCGTTTCGGACCATGCTCACTTCTAAAACTTTCACCTCACGAACAATCTTGTAAATATTGTAATGAACATATTAAAACTTGTAAAAAACTGAAAATCAAAACTAGAATTACAAATAAAACAAATGACAGAAATAAGAACACATTACGCATGATACAAAGTCAGCCGCCACTACACACGATACTGGCTACAGTCGGACACCGATGAAACTGTTTATCTAAAATCGATTCAGGTAATCTGATCACTAGATCGCTCTCAAGTTTTAATAATCAAATAACGACTTGCTAATTCATTATTGGTTTTTAAATTGATTTTAACTTAAGAGTTTATTATTTTTCTTAAATGTGTTATTGAAGTAATTGTAAAGATATTCAAATATAGTCCTGCCTTATAAAATGGTAGTGAACATATTGTAGTCTAAAATATGTTTGTCTTTTAAATAGAATGTAATCTGTAATGTTTAAAAGATCTAGCCTGACATATTAATGTTTGTACGCCACTATTAGGGTGACATTTTATATAACAATTGAATTGGGTCCAAGTTTGCTGTTCTGTATTATAATAATTAAAAAGGGATGATGTCTTATTCTATAAATTAAAAGTTATGGTGTTTTATAGTTATTTTTATTTTAAGTAGATAAACAGTTTTTTGCTAGATATTTCACACGTACCGTAGATTTTAATAAAAGCCCAACTATTACGTTATACGCATGATAATTCCTGACACATTAAATTTTGAACACAGATTATGATGTCATAGACTCTATCTACATGGCTCCTCATCAAGAAGGAAAGTGAAGATATGCGTACCCTGAAGGGGTATATCAAGCGACATTTCCTTCTCGAAGCTTCCCAAAAGAAATAAGGTGTGGTCATACAGGTGCGTTTCTGTTCGCAAAACTGTGTTGTCTTTTTAACCCTTTTGCTGCGACAATCGAATATATCTGATCTCAGTAGTATAGCCATTGACTATAGAAATCTACTTCAACCCACGACGTGTAAACTTTATCTACCTTTGCTGGGACAGTCGGAAATAACCACAAGAGTATTATAACGCTGAATTTTTTCATAATAGCATGCACCTGTGCCTCTAACTTCTGGTTTTTAAGTTCGAGAACTGTTAGCTACCAGCTGCTAAATCATAACAGTAGTAGCGCTGGTTTACTTCCGCATTTAATTACTTGTAGCACACGCGCAATATTTATGTGGCGGGAAAAATTGTTGAGCGATTTATTAGTTTAGTGTTTGTGATATCTACTCGGTTATTCTACTGCATTAGTAACACTTAATTTACGTTTGATGAATTCGTGACATGTGAAGTGTAATAAAAATAATATTTCTGTTGCAATAGTAAAATTCTATTAGCGTGTGTTTGAGAACTTTATATTAGATATTATAAAGACAAACCTCTAATAAATTTAGTTTTCTCTTTAGGCCTATGTTTTGGTTTTGCGAAGTGCACATATTTTATTATGAATTCCAGAAGAAAGAGATTGTCCAGTGAAGAAAATGAACTAACTGGTATTGATGTATTGGGAGATAATTTTGCTGGTGTTAGTGGACAGTGGAATCAAATCAATGATGTTGGCCAAGGACAGTTAGTCAATCTAGATGTGAACACCTCAAGATTGTATAAGGTCATGATATGTGAACACCTCAAGATTGTACAAGGTCATGATATGTGAACACCCAAGAATGTACAAGGTCATGATGTGTGAACACCCAAGAATTGTGATGGATTATAGAAATAGCCCAGTAGTAGGGCTTCCATACTCACCTGCTCAGCTTCTTCAAAGTCGCACCCCATTCCATAAACTTCTGAAAAAAGATTCCGAGTGGTCTTGGAATTCCTCCCACAGTAAGCAGTTAGAGCTTTTGAAAAAGTCTATAGCACAACAAGAATGTATAAGGTCATGATATGTGAACACCCAAGGTTGTACAAGGTAATGTGTGAACACCCAAGAATGTACAAGGTAATGTTGTGTTAACACCTCAAGATTGTACAAGGTCATGTTGTGTGAACACCTCAAGATTGTACAAGGTCATGTGTGAACACCTCAAGATTGTACAAGGTCATGCTGTGTGAACACCCAAGAATGTACAAGGTCATGTGTGAACACCCAAGAATGCACAAGGTCATGTGTGAACACCTCAAGATTGTACAAGGTCATGTGTGAACACCCAAGAATGTACAAGGTCATGTGTGAACACCCAAGAATGTACAAGGTCATGTGTGAACATCCAAGAATGTACAAGGTCATGTGTGAACACCCAAGAATGTACAAGGTAATGCTGTGTTAACACCTCAAGATTGTACAAGGTCATGTGTGAACACCCAAGAATGCACAAGGTCATGTGTGAACACCTCAAGATTGTACAAGGTCATGTGTGAACACCTCAAGATTGTACAAGGTCATGCTGTGTGAACACCCAAGAATGTAATAAGGTCATGATATGTGAACACCCAAGGTTGTACAAGGTAATGTGTGAACACCCAAGAATGTACAAGGTAATGTGTGAACACCCAAGAATGTACAAGGTAATGTTGTGTTAACACCTCAAGATTGTACAAGGTCATGCTGTGTGAACACCCAAGAATGTACAAGGTCATGTGTGAACACCCAAGAATGCACAAGGTCATGTGTGAACACCTCAAGATTGTACAAGGTCATGTGTGAACACCCAAGAATGTACAAGGTCATGTGTGAACACCCAAGAATGTACAAGGTCATGCTGTGTGAACACCCAAGAATGTACAAGGTCATGTGTGAACACCTCGAGATTGTACAAGATCTGCTCTGGACAACTTATTATATATAAGGTCTTGTACCTTGTACAAATAGAGTATGTCTTATATCGACCATTTTTATCAACACTTTTTGAGTTACAGACAGATATCCATTCTTGAGACTTACTTTTTTTAGTGATTGATTATACCAAATACTTGAGCTAAACAAAATCTGTTTAAAACTCAAAATGAGAATGAAAGTAATTTTCTATTCATATTTATAGTCTTTAGGGATGATAAAGTAAATATACAGTAAATTCAATATTTTTAAATTAGGCCCTACTCTAAGAAGCCTTTGTGAGCATAAAAAAGGGCAAATAAGCCATTGGGTTTTTTGTACCAGGCTTAAGTTTTGTCATTTTGTTTGAAAATTAAGGCGCAGCTGTTGGTAAGCCCTAAATTTAAAAAAATTATAGAGAAGCCTATTATTAGTTATTATTATTATTGCATTTGTTGGATCAGTATTGTCCATTTTGTTTTTCACCGGTTATTTAGAAATGTTGATTAAACCTGTATCAATTATTTCGCTTGTGAATAATCAACTTTATGGAAATCTCAATGTTTTTATAGTTTCAATGGGATTCTTTTTTCTATATTTGGTCAGAATTTTTCTATAAAAAGTTGTACTTAGCTTTCATTACTCATTAGAACAAAAAACAAAAATACAAAATGTACACTCTTTTAGAATATAATTATATAATTTCTACAATTATAATAATCTAGATTTAGTAGGCCTACAATGTTGGAGAGCCAGCAGTGGGGTGCTTACCCCGTGGACAGCTACTTGAAATCTCTCAATTATATCAATAAATGCATATCATAATGTATTTTCTTTGTGTACATCGCATCTTATTATTCATTCATGCTATCCACCTAGAAGAACTAAAGGAGTATAGATAAAACATATTATTTTATAAGAAATGTAGACACATTCGTGTAGAGCAAACATGGAAAACATTTAGAAAATTTACTTTCAATGTACCCATTTGGTATTTGATGTTAAAATAGGCAATTCTATGAGGTGTTATTCTAGTTTAGGTTGATACTACTGTTAAATGTGTAGGTTTTTTTTATCTGTGTGTCTATGCCTATGAACTTGTGTAACAGTTGAGTCTTGTTCTTTGTATTTTCAAGTCTATAACCAGCTAATTATTTATATATACCCAGGATTGGGGTGATTTGTGGATTTTAGGAAGAGTAAAGTTATAAGTCAAGTGTGTGGAGTAGTACGCTTGAACTAAACAAATCCACGCCATAGTACTCAATATTATAGATTCCGGTATCAGCTTCGAGCGTATTTAGGTAGGGTTTTTTTCTAATAAACTTTCCAGCTAACGCGCCAGATTCGTGTTAAGCTAGAATACCGAGAACGGGGGAGATAGATGTTCGAATCTCAGTCGGGTGAACTGGGCTGAGCTTTCCACTGGGTGCAACATTCCCAATTCCTAGTCCATTAGCGTAAATAGTACTTAAGCGTATTATAACCCTAACCGAACCGGTAGTAAAAAAAACGCTGTGGAAAACGACTATTTATATGTAAACTCCAATTTTTACACAAAGAGACGTTTATAAAATACAAAACTTTTTCAGCCAACATTTATAAACAATAATACAGTATCGGTGATATTTTGTAGGTATTATTAGTATATAAAATATGTTGCTGCATATCACTTATCTTGACTTATGAATACGTGAAATTAGATCTAGGGACTTTTCTAGTTGTTCCTATGAAAATGGGACTGTAGTTTGCTGAGACAGTGCTAAGCTGTCTTGTTCATCTCTAGGATTCGGTTCGAATCTCGTTTGGGTGCAGTGGGAATAAATCTAGACATTGAGATTTTCGATCTTGTTTTCTCTCTTGTGTGCCGGACCGCCCGTCTGGGCTATCCGCATATTTATATTAATGGAACAGGAATCCATATTAATAAAAATAATAATATTAAAAACAAGTGTTTGTCTGTATGTGCGCTATGTCCAACCATATCTACGGCACGCGGATATCTGGAATGTTTAACATAGGCGTATGGGAGGGTGTCCGAATGCACCTCGAAGCAGGAATTTTTAAAATTTTAACCAGGTTACTTTTTTTACACAATACCACAGTGGATCACGGACAACGCCGTGTGGGATTGCTAGTTATGAATAATTTAAAAGGTAAGTGTGCCCTCATTTGCGTGAAGGTAGATAATGAAACCATCAATTCATCCGACCATATTTGAACCCCATCACTGGTAAAAATAAACTAGATCCTTGAGTAGCAATCTACCGTCACAAAGCATTTCATACAGGTATCGATGGTTGCATGGTCTAGGGCGTCATGAGGAGGCCGATGATATAATGAGCGACGTTTGAAGCAAATATGGGTACACATTCTACCTGGTCTGCCGGCAAAAACCCTTAAAAAATGTTGGGGGTGCAGGAAGTACGATCGTTCTAAAGATATTGAAGTTTGAATCCCGGTGTGCAAGCCGTCTAAATGTCAGGCTAATCTAATTTAGATGGGAGCAGAAATATAATCCCCAGTGGTGTCAACTGTAAGTATTTCTCCCTACGGAACATTTTCATAATCATCCCTACCACACATTTTGCCAGAAAGGTTACGTGTCACTCATATAGTTATGGCAAGGGATGTCGTGGGTTAGAATCTCGCTAGGTTGAACTGGAGTGGTTTTCTATTATCCCTCACTCCACGTAACGCTGGAACATTTCTACCTTACTCCTCCGGTCCATGACGGATACCTACATCCACACATGTCGACGGACGATACCAAACAACCGATTTTAGTAGACTTTTGTAGTGAGGGATAGCGGCCCCTAACTAAGGATTCCAAGGCCCCTGATTGTGCATAATTAGAGCTGTGTTAATGCTCTCTAGTTGCAACATCACTGGGAAAAACCCATTACCACATAGGGGGTTGCGACATTGCAATGACTAGTTGCCACATCACCGGGAAAAACCCCATTGCCAAGGGAAGGGTTGTCAGAGACCATGATCTAGCTCACGTTTCAAGGTCACAATCTATTCCTGTCTTGTCGACCCACCAAACTGGCGCCTGTCATCAGGAAAAACCCATTACCACATAGGGGGTTGTGACATTGCGATGACGATACCGGGAAAACCCATTACCACAAAAGGGGCTGCGACACATTCCTTTAAGGAGGGGAAATTAAAGGGGTCTCAAAGCATGGGGAACCATCTCTCACCCTCTTCGCTAAGCGGCTGGCCAGAGATGATGGTCCCAGCGTTCATTAGCGATGCCGAAGGAGGAGCGCCCAGCGCCTTGGAATGCACGCCAATAAATAAATAAACTCCATCACCCTATCCTACCCATACATAAAACACAAATGAGACTAATAAAAATATAATGGACACTAATAAAAAATATATAAAGAACACAAATAAAAAACCAATAAAACAAGAAAATACAAGTACCAACATGTTTGGAAGAAGAACCAACATGCCTGGAAAGGGGGTCAGGAGGAATATAGGGAGGTCAGGTGGGGAGACCAGCCAATCAAATAGCGAGGGGCGTGGTCACGTGGCCAAACACAGCCTATCAGAGCAGTGGGGCGATAGGGTCAGCTAACTACGACTTATCTTGTCAAGTCACCAAACTGGTGCCACTCATCAGGGAAAACCCATTGCTGGTGCGGTTTGCTACATCATTCATGGTCGTGTTCTATTTCTGTCTTGTTGAGCCGCCAAACTGGCGCCAGTCATCAGGGAAAACCCATTGCCACATAGAAGGGGATGGTTGCGACATCATTCAAGGTCAATATCTATTCCGGTCTTGTCAAGCCACCAAACTGGCGCCAGGTATGAGTCACCAGGGAAAACCAATGGGGGGAGTTTTGCGACATAGCACGCAACGATTACGTCACCGGAAATAAAGTTTTTTGAGCCGTTAGCGGAAGTGGGGTACCCAAACGCCCCACCAACTATTAGCGTAGTTTTGCTTGCGTTATCATAGGTTAAAGGATGGAGCGATAGTGCTCTCGGGATCACAATATTGTTCCGCTAACCATTCACTACACGTTCTTATATACCACCCTGAGAACATCAAGTAAGGGATTAATAAGTGGAGGAGAATAGTTTCCCTACAAGCGAATATTAATTTTAGTGCTCTCCTGATTGCCAAAGCATCATGGCGATGAAAAGTCTGTAATTTAAACGAAATTCAATCTAGCCGTAGGCTAAACCACACCCTACTGTCCATTACACTGGGATACGTTTATATTAATTATGAAACGAACAATAAAGTTTTAATTTTATTGATTATAATTTCTTGCCATAACAAAATTGCAATTCTAGGTATCAGGTACATTAGCGACCTTACACCAGTGGTTAACCAAGACATTTACTAGGGAAGGATGGCAAACAATAATTAAGGTTGTAGTAATAATTATATTTCAGTAAAGGGGGTTGTTAGCAATATAAATTTGTTTTAAGGGGTTGCCTTCCAACCCAAAGGGAAATCAGAGGACCCTCTCAAGTAAAATGTTAAAAATTTGGGTGTTCCTAGAAACTATTTGGAGTGGTGATTCCTACGAAAAATGTTGACATTTAGATACATCTCAAAGCTATTTGGAGTAATCCTTACCTGACATATTTTTGAAAATTATAATCTTCTAGAAACTATTTATAATGTTTTTTGCCTGATAATTTTTTTTAAATTTCATGCATACAGAGGCATTTGAAATCGTTCAAATAAAGCATTTAAAAATAAAATTTGGATGTCGATAAAACTCTTTGTATTTGTCCTCCCTTAGCGAATTTTTGAGGATTAGATTCTTCTAGAAAAGCTATTCGAGTTTTTTTTTTTTTTGCACTGAGTTTGTGTTACAGTTTACGGTTATTTACTAATTACGCTAATGGGTTAGGGATTAATATGTTTGAATTAGAGTTAGTGCACCCACATTTGCGTGGAGAGCGAGAGAGTGGAAAACAATGTAGGATAAAACCACCCTCAATGCAACCGACCGGAATCAACCCCCAATCTTCCTGTCTTCGGTGTCTAGTCTACTGTGAGAGGGATGCCTTATTTAGACCACCTAGCCATTGAAGCAGGTTATTTGGAGTAAACTCCAATTGAAAACTTTTTGAAAATTAGATGCCACTTGAGTGACTAGACGATATTTGGAGTAGTCTCTGCTTAGTTGATTTAAATTAAAAAAATAGATGCCTCCAGAAGTTTTTTGGGGTTCTCTTTACTTGACAAATATTTTAAAATTAAATGCCTCTTAAATTAATTTGGAGTAGTATTTACTTGGATTTAAAAACAAAAACAGATACCTCTAAAAATTATGTACTTGGAATGCTTCAGTGCTGGTAAATGGATGAAATTTGTTGCCTATTAAACCAAAAAATAATGAGCAAATGTTTTCAATACATCTTCAGTACTCGATTGTATAGTTTACATTGATGTGTTTTAATTTGGTATTAACATCACTTGGATCAGAGGGGGCAGCCTCCTGACTTATCCTACTCCACCCTCTGGTATGCCATTTTCTTACACTCAAAGGCTGACTCAGTACCCAGAAATTACATTATAAGAATAATTACACCCAAAGATATACATACATACAGTAACATACAATCTTACATTGTATTACTGGTTTGACAATTTGTTAAAGCTAGTTTTTAATAGCTTTTATCTTTGCACAGGGGTAGATCCAGGTGTTAATGAGATATTACGTGACAGTAGAACAAGTAGTGATTATATAATAGAATTAATTGGTTTAATTTTTTAATTATTATTGTTAATACTTGCTATTTTCCCGTGAAGGGGAGGGAGCCAGATGCCCTTGTTTCGCTTGCACCTTAGTCCACCCCTGGGAATTATAGGATCTCTAAAGCTTCATCCACATCATTAAAACTTTATGTTGTGTGTTGCATTCAGGGCCAATTTATGTCGTCATCGTGGACGTGTGCTCCGCATATGATCACACGATACATTTTTCGCCCCATTCAGCGCACGTGATCCATTGGTTGTACTTTTCTTTAAAGACATCAAACAGATTTGTGCCGCAACATTTTTGTAGTGTGGACGTATCTGTGAATGTACAGTTATATTGAATGTTTTTTATTGTGTTGGTTGCTTGACCCAAACTTGGCAATTAGAATCCCAATAATATTGTCTTTGATTATGTCTGATATGTACTGTACATGGTTAATGAAAAGTAAATGTGCCACTTTCATTATTATATCATAAAACAAGTCATAGGCCTACCTTGTCTATAAAAAAGGTGTTATTGAATTAAACATATCTAGCCAACAATCCCAAGATGATAGCAGATTATTAAATACACTGTCATTAGATGAAAGTACAAGTTAATACATTAGTTTTAGAAAGCCTACAGAATTATTTGAGGTTCTAATAAAATATATTTGGTTGAGGAAAGATTATCTGTTAGATTTCGTTTTATGTCACGTGTCTGTGACAAGCATGTTGATCACATACGCACAGCTTACAACGTACATTTTAATGTAGCAATACTTTGAACTAGCGGCGAAAATATTTGCTTTGGATCTGAAAGCGGATTTACACTATAGGCCCACTAGGGGTGATGGCTTTAGGGGGCGGCACATTATGGATAACGTTATTTTAATTTTAATATTTTGTCTTTAATAATTACGTTAAAAAATTAATGACTAACATTATCAAAATAGTTTATGTTAAAGTCAGAATGACAATATTTCTTTTTAAATAACTGTACTTTGCAATTACTTTATAACTGACGTCGGTCTCCCCTTGTTCATAATGTTAATTCAAGCTACTGTAGGGCATGTACAATGTATATGCAGGGTTTCCTATCGTAGAAATCTATTCTCGAATACTAACTTCCGCCCCCTCCCCCGTTTCCACCCTCACTTACCAAGATCTCTTTCCTCTGAAAACTCCTAAACCGCCTGATATAAAATGGGTGGGGGGCAGGGGTGGTGCACATATAAGAGTCTTCATAGCTCTATTTAAAACGTACGTTCAAATTTAAAGGTAATTTACTTCAAATATAGTGCATACCCAGGTACCACACCTATGTAGATTAGTTGTAAGTACCTATGAGGGTATTTGCCACTATGTGTGCTCACGTGGCAGTTTCAAATATAGAAGTTGTGGCACCTTGAAATAAAGTGATCATAGCGCTATTTAACAGCTACGTTTCAATCTAGAGGTAATTTACTCCAAATTTCCGGCAGCTCCTGGTTCCACACTTATGTAGATTAGTTGCAAGTACCCATGAATTTATTTGCCACCATGTGTGCTCGTGTGGCAGTTTCAAATATAAAAGTTGTGGCATCTTAATATAGAGTCTTCATAGCTCTATTTAAAATGTATGTTCCATTTTAAAGGTAATTTACTCAAAAATTCCGGCAGACCCGGGTACCGCACTTATGTAGATTAGTTTTAGGCACCGATGAGTCTAATCACCACCATGTGTGTTCGTGTGGCAGTTTAAAATATGGTAGTTTTGACACTTTAAATTAGATTTACCACAGCGTTATCAAAAACCGACATTCACTTTAAACTTAATTTCCGGCATGTCTGGGCACCACATTTATATAGATTTGCTGTAGCCTGTGTTTGATTATTTTATTACTTCTCAATGGATGTTATTTTCTTTATTTTTTCATTTTTAATTATTAATTATATTTTTTGAAACTAACTTTCTTTGTGTGCTACGCTCTATATTCCTTTTAATAACCAAATTTATATCCTTGATGCCCTCTATGAGATTTTTTGGAACTAATGCTCGTGTCTAGCGTGCTCTATTATTACTTAGAAGTTTGGGAGCTCTTTTCAGCCCTCTATAATTTTTTCGTTGTTAACATGATCTGTGGTTCGCTCTATGACCTTGAGTGAAAGTCAATAATAAAATCAAAGACACTTATTCAATCTTTGCTTTCAAATTTATCTAAATTCTAAATTAAAGATGTCAAAATATAAAATTGTAATGGTTAGGCACGGGGAGAGTGAATGGAACCAGAAAAATCAATTTTGTGGATGGTTTGACTCGCTTTTAAGTGAAAAAGGTGAATATTAATTGTTAATGGTTCACAGGTCTATTTTAATTTAGATAATTCATATTCTATGATAGTTTATATAGTTTTAGTCCGTTTAGAGGGATAATTTAAGATCCAGGCTGTATACGAATAGTGAAGTACACTTCACTTGATAACTTTACATTTAACACGCACTTAAGATTGAAGAATTCAACATACTATTTGAATGTCAAAATATCCTTTTCACACCCTTGAGTCCGCAGTGCTGTTTCCTACCAATGATCTTAGAAACTATCTATCTATAACGTCATCTATCAGCCTGACTTAGAGTAGAGAGTAGGCCACTTACAGATTTGTGGTGACAAATTATTCAACACAACACAATACAACTCTACAAAACAACCAGTATATGGGCGATTCTCCATAAAAGTGACATTTTCATCTCCTAAAATTTTTATGAAACTTTTAAATATCTTTTCAGCTTAATCTATTAAGATAATTAAGGATAATTACATTAAATTGACCCGCCTCGGTGGCGTAGTTGACTAACGCTCGATTCATGTTGAGCTCGACTGCTGAGGACGGGGAGATCGAGGTTCGAATCTCGGTCGGGTGAACTGGGGGTGGTTTTTCCTAAATGGTTTTCCACTCTCAATCCACGCAAATGTGGGTTCACTTCCTTTAATTCAACCTTCCCAATTCCTAATCCATTAGAGTAATTAGTACTTAAAGCGTATAACCTGAACGCGTAGTAAGACGCGGTGCTAAAAAATAAAATAATACATTAATTTTTTTCTTAAAGGAGAAATCACTAGCTCCCTATGGAAGGCGAACTTAGTCATTTTTAGTTTTTAGCGAGCAGGGGAATGAAAAAAAAAAATGACTTAGTGATTTAACAATGGCCTTTATTAACCTAAACATAGTAAAACTGAACACTTTACTTTTTTTTCATAAACATCAACAGGTCTAAATAATTTTAAGTGACAACTCAGTTTTTTCCCAAAAGTTTAGGTTCATTGAGTTTCTTCACAACAGAGTCAATTGATACATTAAATATATCTTCTTCCTCGACCACGAACTGTGTGCCCTTTTCATTCCTTAGTCGTAATCCTTGAACAGTTATTTCACCATCTTCGTCGTTTTTCTGAACACTGCACACATACCTGTACTCGGTAGTATTTTTGCCTCACAGGGGACAACTTAACTAAAACAAATATTCTCGTCTCTATGTCATTCCAGTAAACTGATTTAATTTCCCAATTTCTCACTTTTTATTGTTTCCTTTCTCACTTCTTACCTCTTCTTCCTTTTTATATCTGCTTTATTCTTGCTTCTTGTAATTTCTGTCTTCTTCAGTAACATTGCTCTCCTACCTTCTCATTTCTCTCACCTTCCGACGAAAAAATTTCAGAATCTGCTGACTCAATATTTAATTGATATTCAATACACCCAAGTTTGAAATGTGAACAATAAAGTTAACTTTTTTCATGCATTCACCTAAAACAACTCGTGGATTTCATCCACAAAATCCTTGGCTTTTCAATTCCATGAACAAGATCAACCTGGTATAGACTACGTTCATTGTGCCTTTAAAAGGTATCACCTGACTCAAATCAATTTTCCGCCTAATTTTGACAATGTCTGTTCCTGTTACAACTGCAATTTGAATGTTCTTTAAGTTTTCTTTCATTGATGTGATTAGACTTTCGAAAAAAACTCATAACATTCCCTCGCCATGACCGGCTTCAAGATAATTCCATGTAGAATACTGTAGCTTAGGAAAGTAGTCCCTCAATAAGTTACCAAACTCATAGAATATCAATTTTTTTCAATATTGGTTCAATGGACCATTCGAAAGGATATGTTAGATTTTTAAGTCTGGTTTAGTATTTTCTGACAATGCACAGAAAGACTTAGGTTTTAAGCTACAAAATGTGCGGTCTCTAAAAAGCAAGTAACATGTATTAAGTGTAACTTGCTTACGACACCCTCCGAAATGGAAACTCTAGAGTTCCTCTGCGTATTTAAGTGAGTAATTTTTGCTGAAGGTGACCTGGCGGTCTAGGAGTAAGGTGTCAGACTTCTGTGCTGGTGACCGGGGTTCAATCCTCGGTCCCGGCAAAGATTTATCTGATTACCAAACCCTTCCTTCACCTCTGACAAGACATCTTGTGAATGTGGGGAATGCCAGGCCTCCACCGTGGTTCGGATTCCACGTTAAACTGTAGGTCCTCCATTTCATCTCACAATCACCCTACCATTACACATTAGCGTAAGTGCGTATAACCCGAACGGGTAGTAAGACGTGGTGCTAATAATAATAATAATAATAATAATAATAATAATAATTTTCGCTAAAGTCAATGTGTAATAACACTTTATCATTCAGTGAAAGTTTTTTAAGTACTTTAAAGCAGCATCATGTGCCATTTACTGAGTTTGACATTGTTCTTAACATCATTATAATCCCCAGTTTAATCCTTGTACTCATCGTTTTGTTGAACCCAACAATGGTAGTATACCTCCATGTCACCATTACATTCTTTAAAATGTATAGTTTTACTCTGACACTGTGAACACTTCCGCAACAGACAGTTCACATTGTATCCATCACAACCAAGTCCTTCAGCTACCTCCTTTGCATTTTTGTGATTGATAATTTTATGCTGGCTCAAAGGGGAAATAATATAATTTGTATTTAACTTACATGTGTTTTTCATTGGCAAGTATCTCTTTCTTGGAGTTTTTGGTAAACTACCCAGAATGGTCTACACTTACAAAAAAAAAAAAGAATAGCTGATTTTATGATCAATGTAGACACAAATTTCAAGTAGAGGTTTTTCATTGCATCATTTAGGTAGTGTTTTTGCTTTTTAGCCTTTTTTTTATGTTATGCAGTCTTTTTTACCTGGCGCTACTAGGCCGTGCTCATCATCTTCCAAGAAATTCCTAACATCACTTTGTATGTTAGCCTGTAAAGCTTCTTGCCTACGCTTTTCAAGAGAATTGTTAGTCAAGAGCGTATCTTGCACAACTATAAGTTACCATTTTTTTTACTTCCTTCGTGACTTTGTATTTCTTCAGGACCTGTTTATTTACAAGTATGCATGAAACAACACAGCATTTTCTTTTATTAGATGTAATGTTTTCTAAGTTCAACTTAATTTGAGCTTCCAAAGCTTCTCCAAAAAAGCAGACGCTTGGCCACTTAATTTATGTCCTTATTTTCCACTTTAGTTTTAGGTGTCATGCCTTTGCTTACATTTTATTTGTATTGATTGAGGATTCTATAGTAACGCTTCCTACACTTTTCTTGAGAATTCTTAAGCCTTGCATTCTCAATCAGTAGTGCCCGATTGCGGTTAATTATTTTGCTACGGTCTTGTTGAATCCTTCTTCCTGAGTTTCTTTGGCCCGACTCAAGTTGGGGCGTAGCACTGGTGTCAGAGCTCGGTAGACTCTCCGGTAGAACCATTGATGCAGCATTTTGTCTACCTTTTGTAATAAGCATTTGCATGTTTTCTCCACAGCTTTCGTTTTAACCTTGCTTTTCTCTTAGTCTCATCTCCAACTTTTTTTAACTTGATTTTTGATCTTTTATTCTCATATTTTTTCCTCTCATTTCCTCTTTGAAGCTCTCAATTGGTCGGATCTCCTTTTATTTTCATATATCTTTCCCTTTCAATTGTTTCTTAAGCAATAATTCTTCTCTGCTCATATTTTTCTTTGGAGCCATTTTTCATCTGGAAACAAAAACTTTCCTATGTTGTAAGCATAAAATACATTTGGTAAAAAATGAAGTAAGAAAAACTGCATTCATCTATGAAGGTTACAAAATAACGTGCACCACCTTGAGATGCTTTCCTCATCGGCCCGCAGACGTCAGAAGCTGTTTTGAGGCTACTTCTCGTTTGGTGAAGGGAGTTGATGTTATTTTTCCTTCTAGACAGGTGTGACAGTTTTTTAAGCCATTTGAGTCATTGAATTTCAAACCAATCACACATTAGTTCTTGAGCATATTGACCATGTCTCTCGAATTCAAATGACCAAGTCGAGCGTGCCAAACTTCTAATTCACTTTTTAGAACTTTAGATCCTGTGACCGTGGACGCTTGCTGATCGCTTTCACATGAGTAGAATAAGTCACCAATTCTATTTGCAACAACTTTAATGTCATCGTTTGTACCTGTTATGGTCGCGCGATCTTTCTCACCTTGTTGTTGTCAACAATTTTTGCCACAGAGATGAGGTTTGTTCGGAGGTCGGGTACATATAAGGTGTTTTTCAATGTGATAGTCTGTCACACTGTTCACGGTGGTGATTTGCACGTCACCTTTCGCTTTTACTAGTGTGGCGCTGTCATTGGCAAGTTTAAGATTCCTGTGCATTCTCTTCGCGCTCGTGAATGCATGTTCATTGTTGCATAAGTGATATGTGCAACCACTATCAATGCACCAAAGGTTGTTTATGTTGCTTAATTTTGTAATTTCTTTGTCGACGAAAAAACAAAGAGCCTCGTCAGCTTTATTTGCCGTTTGTTCGCTCAACTTCTTTTTAAAGAAACAATCGGCCTCCCTGTGTCTTTCCTTTTTGCAAAAGCTGGATTTATAGTTTAGTTTTTTTTTTTACTTTTATGTTTGGATCCAGCACTTCTGCTTGTGCAAACTTTTGGTCGGTTCACAAACTGTTTTCCTGACTTGACAAACATGGCGGAACTTATGTTTTCCGGAGCAAGCGCTTTATGTTCTTCCAAGACTTTCACTTTCAACGTTTCAGCGTCAGGTAAATTGTCGCGGGATTCGATTGCACATCGAAAGTTGTCATAACTGCTGGGGAGACTATATAGCAGCATGATCGTCAACAGGTCGCCGTTTATGTCCACTTTCATTGCTTGCAACTTATCCATCGCGTCAAAAGATCCAGCGAGATGTTCAGTCACATCGTCGCCATCTTGCATCTTGTGTTGTGTGAGCCGTTTGAGCAATGTTGCTTTGCGAGCAGGCCCCTTTGATGCGTAGATTGATTCTAGTTTGATCCATACATCATGTGAAGTAACGCATCCTCGAATATGTTTTAATTCATATAGATTGATGGACAGGATTAAATTAGCTTTGCCTTCCAATTGGCCGCAAGCCAAGCTTTCTGTGCGGCAACAAGCACCGCGTTTTCACCAACCACTTCGGGTTGTGGTATTTCTCCTGACACATATCCCCATGTATCATTTTTTATTAGCAAGGCTTTGGCTTGTATTTTCCATGTAACGTAGTTGTCTCATGACAACATCTCGAGTCGTGTTGAATGCGTCGCGTTCGCGTGCGCCATTTTGTTAGGCTAATAAATTGGTCAACTTCTGCACTTTTTTTTATTCATAACTTTTTGTTTAATCAAATTATTGTTTTGTTTCCAATCGCGTAGCTCGCGTAATCTGGGCCCATAACTTGTTGGGCAGAGTAGTGTTCGAAATACACAATATGTATAAACTATTGCTAACACAATGTATAGCCCGACCGGTACAGCGCTTGGCTGGAACATGACTAACTTTCACACTCTGGCAAGTAGTACCACACTTAAGCATTTCACTTGTGATCACATCTACCCGTGCAGCTTCGCCATTCTTCAACACTTTCATAGATCTTAACACCTCAGCCTTATTAATTCCTTCACTCATAGCATTTCCCCCATTTATGTTTCTTTCTTTACATTTTCACAATACAATAGCTCAAAATAAATTCTCTCTTATACGATTATCATCCCAAATCATCCCAACAAATTCATTCTGGATGTCATATGTCTTTCCTTGCACTCCTTGTTTCATTCTCTTTATCCACTTACAGAGCAGCTTATTTCCTTCAAAATCATTCTGCATTCTTTTCCTTCTTTTCATCTAATTTGCTCCTTATTCTCCTTTTCTACCTTCTTTGCATTCATTTCTTCTTTCTGTGTTTGTACCACAACCTCTTATGTTCTGTTTCACTCTTCATACCAATCATTTGTTTGCTTCTTTCATCTCTTTTTAAGTTTCCCACCACCGCAGATCCACACACAACTCTCGTGTACTCAACTCTGCCCTCTATAGTCTCTTTTATTATGTTCCAAGCACTTTCTATATCAACATGCCATTCATTCTCGGGTAAAGTTAATTTTTTTGGCCAACTATCTTTTATATTGCGGTCTCACACTTTTATCCTGCAACTTTTCCACTTTCACTCCTACTAGATTAATACTCTTGTGCTGCTTCCTAAAAAAAAATCCAACCATGCACAGCCCTAGTATTCTGATTGTTCCACATCCAGCTCCACGCACAGCCCCTGAATGTAACACCCCTCTGGGAAGACTTGTTATTAAATAAGACCATTGACTTTGTTCCAGGTAAACAGGAGGCAGCGGCGGCAGGTAAAGCTCTGAAGAATGCAAACTACAAGTTTGATGTTGCTCACACTTCAGTCCTGTCTCGAGCACAGCACACTCTTGAGGCTATTCTGAAGGAAATAGGCCAGCCCGATTTGCCTGTTCAAAAATCCTGGAGGCTTAATGAGCGACACTATGGCGGTCTCACCGGACTCAACAAAGCTGAGACTGCGGCTAAATACGGAGAAGAGCAAGTAAGAATGGTCGAAGAAACTTAGTCTATTGTTCTTAGGTCTGGCTTACAACACATGAGGACAGAGAGATTGGGGTTCAAATCCCAAATAGGTGTATTTCAATCTTTATATTATTATTATACCACATATCTCTTCCCTTAAAAAGTTAAACTTGCCCACACTCATATGATTGATTAACATTAAGTCATAAAAAAACTAAACCTAGGATCTAACCTAAATAGATCTCTTC
>CABEEJ010009311.1:0-19241 GCA_901482245.1 Timema douglasi
TAGCTCAAGATAAGGATAGGATGTAATGAGGTGGACTGGATA
This sequence comes from Timema douglasi, assembly GCA_901482245.1. NCBI lineage: Eukaryota > Metazoa > Arthropoda > Insecta > Phasmatodea > Timematidae > Timema > Timema douglasi. The sequence goes on from CABEEJ010009311.1 coordinate 43, forward strand.
GAACTAGCTCAAGATAGGGATAGGGTGTAATGAGGTGGACTGGAGATAACTAGTTCAAGATAGGGATAGGGTGTAATGAGGTGGATTGGTTAGAACTATCCCAAGATAGGGATAGGGTGTAATGATGTAGACTGGATATAACTAGCTCAAGGTGACACGCTGTTGTCCTACAGGTGATACATTTCATATAAAAGAATTATGTTTAACAACATTTAGATTTATTACAATAAAACAGAAATAACATAATTGAGGTTTTACAATGATATTACAGGTTATACTTTGAAATTTGATGCAGATAATTTGACTTTTTGAATTTGAATATTCTGCTGTAGCTACTAGGGCTGAATAGGAGCCGGACTACTGGATGAGTTGTTCTTAAGAAGAAAATAATCAAGAAGTTAATAACAAAATATAGAACAAGATGTATATATAAACATATATAACTTTATATCAGTTAAGCCAGCCTGGGTTGTAAATTAAACTCATTAAAACATTTAGTATAATGATAAACAATAGAAAAGTTCCTTGATTATAGTGGGTGATGGCTAATAAGCAGATGTCAACACAATAGTACTATGGCGGGTCTCTTTCCCTTATGGTACTGCCAACGCATTCTATAGTACACACAAACCTAGTTGGAATTAAACTAAGAGTAACACTAACACAATAGGAGCCCAAAAACCTGGCAAAGAAAAAGGGTATTATTTTCGCGAACCCCACTATGACTCTATAGCAGTTCCCTGGGTTGCGCACCCAAACTAATACAGTACGTGAAGCGTAACTACTTAACCAACACAAAATAAAAAATTCCACCAACTCAACTGAGGTATGTAATCCAATACAGAAAAACTGGTTGTAGCCATCCAAAAATTAAACAGGTGTACATGACGTTTACGGCGTCATGCCAAACATTGGATCAAGTTAGACTAATGGAACTTGTGGAAGTTTAGCAAGTCTCTAACTAAGACATTACTGTATTCCAAGCCTAAGGCTCGTAACGTAAACACTGTATTGTAAATATACAGAGCAACATAGTCTCTAGAACTGATGTAACATACATGAAACTAGCTAGTATTAGACTGGTCCCTCATTATGGAGGACACAACATTTAAATAACAAAATAAACCTTTAAGTTAGGAAGTCAACAACACTTGCAGATGATCCATAGTCAATTCGACATACTATCAACACAAATGAAAATCGTCTCTGACAATGTATAGAAAACTAAAAAGGTGCAAACAGACATTGCCTATCTTTTACTACAAAAATTAGATTCTGAGTCTTAAGGACTCGTAGATAACTTTGAAATACTCAATCAATTGAAGTCCGTAGTCCTATCCATGGCTGCGGTGGATCCAACTGTCCAAACCTTATAGTTGTCATCGAAGTGCGTCATCCTGTCCAGGGTGGCGGTGAATCTGACGCCTCAAACTTCATGGTCGACGTGGTCTTCGATTCGTGACGATGCAGAGGTTCTTCCTTCAACGCTGGTTTGGAGTAAATGGGCTCTAATGGGAACCTGGACGTGGCCCCTTATATACTACTCAATCTGATACGGACGCAACAAAGCAGAGAAGGTGATAAACACAGGAACATAGAAAGGAGAAATACGGACAAAGGCGGGCAGAAAGATAAAAATAACAAGAGAAATTCACTTGCGGGGAGAGGGAGGAACAAGCTTCCTTGGCTCACCGCTAGAGTCTCTTGACGTGGAGTGGGTCAGTAGGTCGAACTTGATAAGCATTCCTTTCCTTAGCCAGGTGTTATAATGTAAGCACGTATGGCTGCCATCTTCTAATAATTTTCTTCTACCATGTGACCATTCAATCAAACAACATCTTGACAGGGTGAGTGGAAATGAAAGCAATTTCTATTTAAATATCTCTGGTATGATTATATTATTTAGGATCCGTTATTATTTTTATGAGGATTTGTGATATAGATGCACTTTACTATTTTTTCTTGTGGACAACATGGCAAGCGTATGTAACTTTATCTGACATCATCCAATAGCAAAGGGTGTACGTTAACGTATTTTATTCATGAATACAATAATATTAATCCTCTTCTTTGATATCTAGTACAGTATTTATAAAAGGATGATATTTTGACCAACCACGTGTTTGAATGTAGGGAGATACGTAATTTTATTAGACTGCATCTAGTCAGAGAAAATAAACTTCGAGGTAGATTCAATTAACATAGTTTCTTTCTTGCATAAATTATAAAAAATATTGACAGTTAATTGTAGCTGTCCAATCTGTCTGATTGACATGCTACAAAAGTATGGATAGGATGTAATGAGGTGACCTGGATAGAACTAGCTCAAGATATGGATAAGATGTAATGAGTTAGACTGGATATAACTAGCTCAAAATAGGAATAAGATGTAATGAGGTGGACTGGATAGAACTAGCTCAAGATAGGGATAGGATGTAATGAGGTGGGCTGGATAGAACTAGCTCAAGATAAGGATAGGTGGCGTACTTTTGTAAGTGCGGAAATGAATGTTCGATTTCCTAGTGCCATAAAGTAAATAAGAATCAAAGTTAATAGAAAGGGGATTGTCTCATTCTCATAAGTCCTGTGTGGACAGCTAGGAATGGAGCTTTGACGTCACTGGTAGCCCCTTGCCAACTTATCCTCTCACGAAACATTAGGGAAAGCCTTGTAAATATATATGCTCTTCTCGTTTGTAAACACATCAAATATTATTTAATTTAATTTTAGCTTATGGCTTCTTGCAAGGCAATGATGATGAAACCATAAAATTTTAAATAAAAAATTTAAAAAGTTTAGATGTAGTATTTAATTCTCGGTTAGAGAGTGTTAACATTTTAAAACAAGAAAGCTACTGTTGAGATAATTTTTATTTATTTAAATATGCAATAATAATTCAATTTTTGTTTCTAAGGAGCGATTATATATTTACACATTACATTATTATATACATAATTACACTATATATAATTATATTACTAGGAATATATACATTTTTACATATCATTGGGCATATTAGAGATATATTATTTGGAACTATTATTTTACATATTAATAGAAACCAACGTATTATTAGTTTTATATATGAATATATATGTATATTTTCACATATTAGTCCTACTGGTATCAGGAATATAATATTTACATTAGATTATATATTTATATAATTTTTATTGGATTATAATATATGAGTAAATTCACATACTATCAGGAATGCATTTTATTTATCAAGAATGTATTTAGGCCTATACTTATATAATATTATTGGGAATATATATTTTTTTACTTATTTTAAGGAATAGCCTATGCAATTAAAAGCAAAGCAAAATAACACTCGTAGGAGAAATCCTACTAGCTAACGATATTATTGTTTTTAAATCTGATATGATAATTTCAATACAATATTGATACAAAGGTCATGTCTTTATTCACAAAGTAAACAAACAACAATGAAAAATAATGTGTCCGATTCCTTATTAAGGCTGACACTGGAAGGCCTACTTGTATTTTACCCATATCTATTTTTGATAAAGTAATTAGTCTTTTTAAGAGCATTACCAACAGTGGATAAACTTTTATCAGAATGAAAGCTATGAACATAAAATCTTTTTGTAATGTTTAATATTTTTTCTGGATTTGTCACTTACATTATAATTCTTGAATGCATGGGAATTGGCATTAAGAAATTTCATTCTTATGAATGTTATTTGCTTAAAAAATGTTTTAACACAACATTTGGTACATCTGGAACTATTTTGGAGGCCTTTTCCACCAAGCTACCCACTACTAATGGCCCCTTAATAACTTCCTCACCATGATGTTTTACAAAATCTTTTTCCAGTTTTAACGCTTTAGATAGCCACTCAGCAGATGGTTCTGATAAGACAAATGCCTAATCTAGGACGGTGGTGTAAATTCAGGCTAAGGTTTATATTATTATTATTAGCACCGCGTCTTACTACCCGTTCGGGTTATACGCAGCTAAGGTTTATAGGTATAGCTACCAAGATGCGGAAATTTTTTGATGTGTTTTTTCGCAACCCATCCAGCTAATTACTCAATTGCACTAATTTTAAGTTTGTCAAGTCCATGGTTCGGCTCATCCTTTGATATTGGACTATTAAACTCAACTAATTCTTCTTCACTTGTTATTTCATTCGTATTTGATCCTTCAATAGGACTGGAAACACCACTAGCTTTCATGACTTTTGCTAGAACATACCTCAGATTCATCACAGTTACAAGGGTTTAATTTTTTTTAAATACCTTGCGATTTCCCCAAAATTATCATTCTTAAACGATAAATTGCTTCTAGAGGAGAGGGCTGATCATTTAGCCCTCCTCTGGTTCGAATCTGGGAAAATAGATCCTCCAGTAGGCTATATCTTGATTGAGCTGGTGAGTTATAATGTAGTGAAAGTCAAGTGTTTTCTTCAAATCTTGAAAAAGCTCCATTAGCGATTTTGTAGAAATCCGGCCCGTTTTTTTTTGGTAAGATGAGAGCCCACTCCCAACAAATTTATTCTTCGTTAAATACCTTTCCAATTACTTGAAAAATTCATACATTCAACTAATAATAATTAAACTGTTAATAATTAACTATAGCATTATCATAGAGAGTATTAGTATACTTCTATATTCGGTGTGGCATGTTTAAAAATATGAAATTACATCATAATTATTTATCAATCACGGGACTAATGAAATCTTGTAGCATATTGTAGTTTCTTGATGCCAATCTCATTAAATTAATTAGTGCTGTAATTAATTTGTGACGTATCCCATTCTGATCATCAAAAATGTATAATATTATTCAGTTTAAAATTGATTATTGTATTATTACATTGATTTTAATGGTGTTGGCTTGAAAAAAGAAACGGAAGTACAAAATATATTTATGCGCTGTGAAAAATACCTAAAAAAACTAAAATGACAAATTCCTGGAGCACTTCTTGCGGCCAGATATTTGATGCCAGGGCCCGGTGGTTGAGAAACACTGGTCTAAACATTAAGTTTACAAATTAGAAAATTCTTCCTATTGCAATCTAACAAAAAAACATTTGCATTAAGTAAGTTCAACGACAGAATTATCATTTATTTACAGCATAGGGCCTAATACATAGACAATAATAGGCCTACCTACTGGAAATGAGTTATTAATATGACAAAAAATAAACGCATAATAAATACATTATGTTAAAAGAATATATTGATCTAAGCACACGTTTCTTAAAGCTAATTACATTACATCAAAACATAAACTTTTTAAAATTTTTAACTTTCACTTCACGAACTAAAATCGTTCTTTTCAAGACTTGTTTGTGTACAGCTGAAGGGTTATCGCTTACATCAGTTTATTTAATGCGCAGAACGATGCGTGATCAATCGAGACAACCTCCATTCTACTAACCTTGAGTAAGAATAGGCCTACACACCATTGGTTCCAAGAAAGGTGATTAAAGTCACAACATTCACAAAAATTTCCCTTACAAGATACAACCGTTCATGCTTATAAGTGTTCAAAATATACAACGTGCATTTCGATAGAGGCGGCAGTGTGTCGAATTATTCTAGCCCTTATAACAGCATTTTTCAAACTGTGCTCCGTAGAGCTCAGTCCTCTCAGGTTCCGTGAGAAAATGTTTGAATACTATTTATTTGTTTTTCACACTATAAAATAGCATCAGTAATTAAGATTGCTAATTTTTTCAAATCTGAATAAAAAACATCTGCCAGTGCCAAATGTCTTTAGAAGAGAGAGCAACATATAAAAATTTCAAAAAAAATTCTTTAAAAACAAAATATATGGGTGAAGAAATTACAGAAGTTTAAGAAAAATATACAAGTAATAAACTGAAATGGGGAATTAAACTTTGACTTTAGTATGCGTTTCTCAATCACGCATTTTTAAGAGTAAACATTTTTCATTGTATATGGCTACAAAGACTAAATTTAGATAATCTGAATTCACAAATGACAGCCATTACTCCAAATACTAGAGCCCTATTTGATCATAAGCGAGCCCACCCAAGACAATAATATATATATTTATACTGATTTAAATTTTGCATTTTGCAAATGGAGCCTTTTGCACCAATAAGTAGATGTGAAATGTATTTTAAGTTCGAAAAGACCTGTAACTTAAAATCTAATTTCGGTTAGGGAATGTTATTAATATTAGTCTAATTTATTTAAGGGCTCCAGCACGTTTTTTTTCTGGTGCAAGTACTCCTTCGTTCTAAAAAGTTTGGGAGCCCCTGATTTATACTCCATAGCAGAGCATGCCGGCAAAGTCGGTTTTACAAGCAGCGCGCAATTTTGCTACTAAATTGTCAACAACTGTGTTCTTTAAAATGCTCCTTATGTATAGACGATGCGCTGCACACTAAAAACCCACACCTATATTTCTTTTAATGATGTCGCAAGGAATTTATCTTCCTACTTACACCGACCAAACATCAGCGGAAACATTTTGTAAGAGGAAACGGATGTGTGAAGTTTTATTGTTGTTATAGTGCAACCAAAGGTACNTAAAAATATAATTTTCTTAATATTTATTATAGCTCAATTATTTTTAAAAACAAAATATGACAAGTACCTAAATGTGGTTTGGTAAAGTTTGATTAGGTATAGATAAATTAGGCTAGGGGGAGTTCGAGTATTAATAAAGCACTCCCTCCCCTCCAATTAAAAAAAAGTAAATGTGCAAACCAACCCCACCTTCCCCACCCCGACACTTTTAATTATTATGTGTCCATTTGGGGTGATTAGATCACTGCGCCATTCTCTCTCTCTGTCTTACGTAAGCATTGTTCTGACCCCTCCTTCCCCCTTGTCAGCAAAAATAAGCAAAGCTCAAACCCCCCTCTTTTCTTATGGTGCCTACGTTATAAAACGCCCCCTTATTTAAAGTTATGTTTAAAAACTATGTATATATCATAAAACTTGATTTAAGCACAAAATATTTAAAAAAAAGACATGGTCGTGTGCGAAGTAAGCGTTTCATGACAAGTTTATTTTTGAATTCTTTGGCAATTAATTTAAGTAATTAGGGTGAAGCAGGTGGGATTGGTTAGAAAATGGGGGAGGGGGGAATCCAATTCCGTGTGTTTGTTTATAAGCAATTTATTTACTGCACAAAACCATAATACCAAGGATAATTACAAAGATACACTCTTACGATATTAACACGCTAGCTACCTTGGCAACCACTTGGGCTGATTGCTTACACCTCTAGGTTTTCCCTAATTTGTGATACACTAGAACTTTCATGATCCGAACTAATAGGGACCGAAGCTTGTTCGGATAAGCGAACATTCGAATTAAGCAGAGAATACAGGGATAAAGTATTTTAACGAATTTTGATTTACAGTTGAATAAGTTTAATCCAATTTTCATTTATTTAACTGATGTATAACACGTAATATATAGGCTACTGTAATTATTTTTAGTTATAGGAAAACATTATGGTGTTGACTACAACAAGTAAATCTAAAGCATTTATTATAAGATATCACTGTTTCTTACAATTCCCTTTTAACTTTGAGCTTGTTAACCAACAAAATATATTTCATTTGTGATTTGACTTAATTTTTTCCCCTATTTCCGAAAAGTATGTTCAGATTATAAGACTACTGAGGTTTGGTCTTATGGCGTTTCACTGTGTTAGCAAAGTGAGAGATCAAGTACGTGGTTATGATTATAAAACGAGCTCTAACAGCAATATAAGTTTAATATTTTTAACAATAGAATTGTGTTTTTATTTAAATTTTGTAACACTTATTATGAGTAACCAGTTTGAGTACCAATAAGAGCATTCAACCAACTTTTAATTTGTGTATTTGTCCTGGATGTAATCAGCACTCGTTACGCCTTTGTCTCCAATCCATACTATAAAATTAATATTATAAGATCCGCTTCGGTGGCCGCATGGTCTAAGGCACTACCCTCACAATAGACCAGACTGCCGATGACTATGAGATACCGGTAGAGGTTCGATCCATGTCGGGTGTACTGAGGATGATTTTCCTTAAACGGTTTCTCACCACCTCTCTCGACTTAAATGTGGGTACATTTATTCTAAATTCAACTTAACTCATCCCTAGCCAATTAGCGTAATTAGTGTATAGGCTTACAGCCTGAATGAGTAGTAAGACGGTGTGCTAAAAAAACCAACTTAAATCTAGCCAATCAGAAATGTCTATTTTTCTGTCCGTCGAAGCGTTGCGCGCTATCTACCGCACGCATATGTCCTACCTGTTTAGAATTATTAGTCCCCATGCACGAACGGAGTTTAAAAAGCTTTATTGGATTTTTATTTAAATTACATGGGCAACGCAGGGCTTAAAGTTACCTTCCACGTAAGATCAAAAACTAAAAACATTACTTCCAGGTAACACCAGGTACTTCAACTAGTATTATTAAACATTTCATTACAAATTAAACACGCTTATACCTATTATTCAGGCCAATTGTAACCACCTTAACTAACTTGGAAGCGTAAAAAATTGTCAAGGAGTTACAAGAGAATAACAATATTTGTTTTATTTGTAATAAAACAATGGATGATACATAGATTAAATTACAAATGTAGTAATATTGTTTAGTTTATAAAATTGAAGTTCGAAGTTAAACATAATATTTTACAAGATAGTTATGATGACAGATGGTCTCAAATAAGAAACATTAATATAAACGTAACGTCCAATAATATTAAAACTCACAAGAGTTTGAGGTTGAAGACTTCGATATAAATATATTTTCCCTAGGTATAAAGCGGAAGACCTTAATACATACATATTTCCATCTTCAAAGCCAAAATAGACTAAGGTTTAACGTGAGCCATTTTATGTAAACACATCATCCCAAGAAAATTTACATGACTCTAAAGTAAAGATTTTAATACGGAACATGGCGTCCCTACAATCACATATCAGTCACCCAGCTACCTATGGCCATGATAAATGACGACACGGCGCCAATATACAAAGTTACAGGGTAACTACAAGATATAAAAACATTACAATATTAAAAAAATATAAATATTTTCCAGAGCAAACTAACGCAAATACCATAATATCCCCCGAACCCGCCAATAACGGCGTATTGTCCCAAATGTAAATAACGAGTTTATAAAAGCTTGCCAGCCTCCCGAGCTAATGACCTGACAAACGGCGCACAAGAGCCGTGATAAATACGACAAAAAGGGGATGTCTTATAATCCCAACCAAGCTAGCCTGTATCTTACAATAAACAAAGTTAGAGTTAAGATTAGCCAGAAATAGACTATTGCCAAAACCTATACTAATTTACAATGTTATTATTATTATTATTATTATTATTATTATTATTATTATTAGCACCGCTACGTTCAACAAGGCAGATGGTGAGTGTACTCGCATTTGATTGAGTTAGTTGTTCTTTTTGTAACATCGTTACACAATTAAAGTAAAAATTCAACATGTGAAAGACGTAAGATCGACTACAAAACAAACAATAATCAAATCAATGAAAACTAGCTTCTAGTTTGTTGAAATTATCTCTTCCTATTTTGAAATATACCTAATATTGAACAATTATGCTGTCTACAAAGAGTAGCTAAAGTAGCTTGAACATTGTACATGACATGACAAAATCCAAGTTTGAACTAGGGTAGTAATAAAGCATTGATTTTAAATCTCTGAACAGACACACCAATGCTTATTTTTTTGGTCATAAAGTTCGGTAAATGATTACAACACTCTAATTTAGAGATTTTGTGGTCTTAAATGTATAAAAATACTGAATCATTTGTAAAACTATTTAGTTTCCATGTTGATATTTCACGTTTAGCCTTTATGTTGTCTTCCGTTGAATGTCTTTATGTTGCCTTCCGTTGCCGCCTGGAGCCGATGTTTGTTGTGGGTCTGTTCATTTCACTTTGGGTTTCCAGGGCGTGTTTCTTAGAGGTGGCTGTCAAAGGGATTTTTTGTTGTTGTTCCTTTTATTGGGAGCTTTTAGGTATTTGACCCGTGATTGGGAGTAACGCCATAGATAAGGAAGGTTCATGGAGGGGGTAGGGGTTGACACTGAATAGCTATAACATTAGCAATACTAGCTAATGCTACATTAGTTCTACCGGCCCCAAATAATCCAATACTCATAAACATCCTGCAATTCCATAGATTTACAAAACTTATTATGTTTACAATATATATTTACTCACTAATGTTATAACCTGGCTTAGCACAAGTTCCATGACCAGCCTGTTCACTCCTATGTCTATAATGAAAGGAAGTCCTAACAAGCTAGGAGTGATGTAGCAAAGATATGTTTCGATAGGGGATCCAGAAATGAGCTGATTGCCCCAGTCAGAAAACAGACGGACCACTCATAATCTTGAACTGTCTACCCGCCAGGTGTCCGGTCGACGTGACTTGGTGAACGTTCCATGTTTTAACGGCCAACTCACCAGGTGTCCGGCTTACGTGACCTGGGAATGTGCAAAGTTCTATCTGCATCTAGCCTGATGTCCAACCTAAGAAACTTGAACATGTGCCAAGTTTTAACTGCAACTAACAAGATGTCTGGCCTACGTGACTTGGGTCATGCTGTTAGCACTTGTTCACGATGTGGCGTTGTAATTTTAATATGATAATCTCCCACCTCTTTATCAATCAACTAGACCTATATAATGATAGCACTCAGCTAGCATAGTTGACTATTATATCAGACACAACACCGAGAAGTCCTGGTCTGGACTTGGATAGAATCGCTTCAGGATAGCAATATATAAAATTTATATATTTTATTGATTATTTAAATCTAAACGAGCTTTAATGGGTTTGAGTATTTGAACACTTACATTAATAATTCGATTGAAATCGTTCAGTGTAGGCGTCTGTAATTTCTCACTAGAAGATTTATTTTTTAAAGTAAACTTATTTTATGGAACACTTAATGTTTCCTTTTTGCCGCTTGTTTCGTTTAGTGATAAATTACATGTATTTATTGTAATATTGCTTAGTTTTCTATTAACATGTTAAATATTAACATGTCGGAACCTTCTCGATTACTTCAAAAATGGTGGAAGCAGTAGTCCCACAGAATTTTGAGTTATGTCGAGAAGTTAAAACCTTTGTGTATTTTATAAAAATCTGAATAGATATTTAAATTTAAATTTAATCTTAAAATTTGTTTAATCTGAATTTACAATGATGATTCAGGCACGTTGTTAACCGTTTAAAAGAGGCTTCTTAAGCTCTTTACTATAATATTAACGATTTTGTTTACTAATGGGTCTCTTCTAGATTAGTTTATATAAATGAATAATTTACTTTGAGATTGTGAAATATATTCTCTAATGTACTGCGCAAGTGCAGTCTCTACCATATTTATATGTTTTTCAACACTCTTCAGTTTGCCTTGTGAGGCTATGTATATTTTGTTTACCTCTATTGTTTTACCTTGAATAAATAATTCAAATTTTTCTTAAATTTGCAAATTTTCCAATTTTTTTGTTATAATAAATTACTTAGATTACGTCCACCCTCTTCTAGGTTATTGTGGCCTCTAGCTATTAGAAGTGGAGGTGGAAAGCGGTACATAGCGATAATACACGTTCATTGTTATGTGGCGTAGTGCACATGTAGTCGGTCTTTCATATTTAATAAAGCTATTACAATAACTGTATTTTTATGTATGTAATATAGAGAGTTGTGGTATGTATATGTTTTCTTTATTCCTACAAATTTAGTATTCAGTCTGTTTTGAACCCCACCCACCCGCCCTCCCGTTTCCTCCATACAGACCAGGCATCTGTTTCGACTGAGTGAACCAACCAGGGGTCTGAGATGGGAAACTAGCCCCAAAGAGTCTAAAGAAAAGTTTGCCAACATTTAAGCTAGCCAAACCAATATTTTAATTTTATTATTAGTTTTGTCATTGTCATTAGGGGTTATTAGGGTATTACAGCTGTAAACAAAAAGTAAAATTTATTTTGCTAATCAATAAGGAATAATTTTTCTTTTTCTGCACGGGTGTTTATCATCTGCTAAAGTCTAACTTTCATAAGATGACACATAGAAAAGATACTTTTTTTACCTACTCCGGTGGGCACGTGGTTTAACGCGCTACTCCTGCAGTATTACAGATTTCCATTGACAGGCAGATCGAGGTTCGAATCTTGGTCGGGTGAATGAGGGTAGTTTTTCCATAATAGTTTTTGACTCTCTTGCCACACAAATGCGGGTACACGTCCTCTGAATATAACCATCCAATCACTAAAACCATTAGTGTAACTAATACATAAGTGTATACACCTAATAGGTAGTATGTAATAAGACATGGTGCTTTAAATTAATAGATGTTTTTTTGCATATGCCACTAGAGTTTGTCAGATAAACTTTCCCGGTAGGCCTATTTTACTGATGGTGGCAGATATGTAACCTTCTGAGGTTGTACCAACATGTAAGAGCAGTTACTTCGGCCCGATGAGGTGATGATGATGATTACTTTGTGCCAGTAAAAGTCTTAAGCCTAATTAACCAGACCATAACCCGCTTCGGTGGCGTAGTTAACTGATGCGCTAGTTTCATTTTGAGCTAGACTGCCAAGGACAGAAAGAGTGATGTTCGAATCTCGGCTGGGTGAACAGGAGCGGTTTTTCCTAGATGGTTTTTCACTCTCCCTCCTGACAAATGCGGGTTACTTCCTCTAAAATGCAACCTTCCCAATTTCCTAACCCATTAGGTACTTAAAAGCGTATATTATTATTATTATTATTATTATTATTACCACGTCTTACTACCCGTTTGGGTTATACGCACTTACGCTAATGTGTAATGGTAGGGTGATAATGAGATGAAATGAAGGACCTACAGTTTAACGTGGAATCCGAACCACGGTGGAGGCCTGGCATTCCCCACATTCACAAGATGTCTTGTCAGAGGTGAAGGAAGGGTTTGGTAATCAGATAAATCTGTGCCGGGACCGAGGATTGAACCCCGGCCGCCAGCATAGAAGTCTGANAGATAAATCTGTGCCGGGACCGAGGATTGAACCCCGGCCGCCAGCATAGAAGTCTGACACCCTACCCCTAGACCGCCAGGTCACCTAAAAGCGTATAACCCGAACGGTAGTAAGACGCGATGTAAATTAATAATAGTAATTATAATAATAATAATAATAACCATACCATGGTGATCATAGAAACTATTTTCATTTAGGAAAAATACCAATGGTATCACCGTAAATTGAGTCTGGGGTCTTTAGTTTAGTTGCTAGTAATGCTGACTGCTAGACCATGTAACCATTCGTCAGGTCTTACAAAATGCCGTTAAATCTTTTTGAGAGATATTATCTTTATTATAGAGGATAAACTGTATTAATTCATCTTTCCGTACAATTATAGTATGAGAAAATGGAACACAATTATTCAAGTACAGTTGTGTACAGTATACATCCAATCAAGTTAGTAAATAACTAATTTATTATTGAATTATTGCAATAAATATGTAATTTAGTAATTAGTATAAAATACGGAACTCGAAGTCATCATTGCACTTTCTCGATCATTGATTTTCATATGTTAAACGTTTATATTTTGAAAGCTACATTAAAGTATTATGTATAGTAGCCTACAAGTAGTTTGTTAAAATAATACATTTATATCTCTTAAGTTAAAGTTTCTTAACTGTTTATAACCATCTTTGCCTGTGATCCTATCTGCCTTATTTGCATTTCTTTAAAATTCAGAAGAAATACAATAAATACTCAAGCAACGTCCTCCCCTCCCCGCGTTAGAAAAAAAATTATTGAAACCCCTCCACCAGCGACTTAATTGATTATCTTAGTCACCTCACAATATGCGTGGGCAGTGTGGCTGCTACCGATGCTACCTTTACTTAGACCTATTAAAAGATGGTAAAGTAATATAAATAATAGACTTAAACCATTTATAAATTAATTGTAAAATAAGACATAAAAATAAATTAACTCTGATTTCTACCAATATATTTGAAGGAATATATACATATCAAACATTGTGGTAAAATAAGAATCTGTGAAATAAAATCAAGAATCGATTACAATTTGTAGATACACAGTTACAATTATTGTTTTAGAGATATATAGTATCTGTTAATCTAATCATTAAAGAACATTGGTATTCTTTAATAGTTAGTTAAATTAGGTCTTCTAGTGCCGTCGAAACCGCTACAGCCCGATTTTCAAACGGCAAATATGTCATGTCCTAACACACACTGTTTTCTGGAACGGGTATCCATTTCATGAACGAAGGTAGCGACATAACACGGGAAGCCTTTCCTAAGGGATATCAACTCATGGCTTTCGATCTCACACCTAATCTGTCCACCCACATGACATCGCATTGGAATTTGTCGAGACATGGATCTTTGAGCATCGAAGTGAGCTTCACCAGAGCTCTCACCAAAACCGTCAACTGTGTCGTGTACGGGAGTTTTCCAACGTCATCACCATTGACAAGGACAGAACTGTCGTGACCTACTATGGAAGTTAGTATAAACGACTTTCCGCCGCTTACACTCGTCATTTAAATCATGGACGTCATTGTGGATTTTCAGAGCTTCATAGACGACAACAAACAGTTTATCGTCAATGAACTGAATGTTTTATCTGTATACGGTACGTTACTTCAACATTGAATGTTAAAACCCCCAAACGCTATCAAGGAACTTTCAGCTGTCGCTAAAAAGCAGGCAGACTATATCGTCAACAAACTGCACAGTATTCCCTGGGATAGTGGTGATGTGGATTAAAGGCAGCTTGAATCCCTAATCTCACCATGCCACAACGCATGCAAAATGCGTCTAGACCAAGGGGGCAAAAAAAAAGAAAAAGTTTCTAGTCATATACACGTCTACACACATCGTAGATTTGTACGACAGAGGTTGTTCGTCTTTGAAAACACTTAAATTGGGCCGCACCATGTGCATGGCACATAGTTCTGTATGTAATTTATGTTTGGCCTCCATCGTTTGGGGGCTTCGAGATTGGAAGATTGAAGATGGACACGCACACCATAAGACGTGCTCTGAAAATAAACCCGTGGTTCCGTTCTGTACGGTCGGGTGTTTTCCCTGCTGATCAACTACCCGCAAGAATAGCTCGACCTGCCGCTCTAGTAATCAACAACTGATCAACACACCAAGCCTGGGACGCATTGGGTCGCCATCTTTATCGACAAGAACAGCGTGGGAGAATACTTTGAGTTATGGTTTTCCACCTCGTATAAAGTCACATCTGGCATTTATACGCAAAAACACTTCCCGCACGTCTCATAGCACGCTACAACTTCAAAGCATCGCCTCAAGACGTTTGTGGGCATGTCTCATGTACCTTCTCTATCGCACCCAGAACATTCCGATGAAAACTTCCCTAAGCCTATTCTCGCTCCTCAATCATACAAGCAACGACGCTAAGTTGGTGAGATATTACAACCCATTTTTCAAGACTGTAGGGTCCTGCCGCCCCTCAAGAGGTTGCATCCAATCAGCGTGCACCTATAGAAGGAGCGTCCCAGTGGCGTGCCGGCCATAATAGTGATAGTCGTCGAAGCGAAAAAACATCATGGAAAGTCAAGACGTTTGCGCCCACAAAGCAAAGCCGGTGAATCCGCTTGCCATTACAAGTATTTTCAACACTTTGTTTCCACTGGACGAAGTCGACGCCAAGCGAGTCATCGTTGGCATGAGTGTCAAGAGCGATGTTCAACCGTACAGAGTGGAAAGAACCGGGCAGCTACAGGTCGGTCATATCAAAATTTTTCAGCAACAAGCAACCTCCTCAGATTATTAGTCTGATAAATCATGAAATCTCTCTGGGTAAATGTGCGGTGACCGTATGGTTGTCATCAGCGAGAAACAAGATGCTGGACTCAAACGGGTCGCCTATCTAGCACCAACTTGGCGCGTCTTTTTGATGTGTGGGACCTCATTGACGTTGCCATCGACCGACGGGACATGGGGTTGACACCCGTCGCATGCTTTTGCAACGATTTGATCGACACACTCGTCGTGGATGTATGCGACACGCTTACAGAATCAGCGGATGTCATCGACCTCGAACAGCCTACGATGGAAACGCACATCAAAAACCTGGCTCTTATCAGTGCTACCTATTATTAACGTCAAGTCGTCGGTTTGGACTATTACATGCTGAACTGTGAACTAAAATTAATTTTACTAAAGCATCTAAGAGACACTGTATAAAAACTTATGGGTGAATATAGGCGGCATTCCTGTAAAAGTGTATAATAAATATTATGTATGATGTCTGTGAAAGCTTTAATATATGTCTGTAAAACCTTTAATGTTAAATAAATATATGTTTTGTAATATCGTGTTTTATTCACTCAAAACCTTTCCGTCCCCCTTACACGTAGATACGAGTCTCGACTTGTCGAGCCATCAAACTGTCACCGAACATGAACAGGGTCAATGACCTAGCTCACGGGTTTAAGGTCACGATCTATTCTTGTCTTGTCAAGCCGCCAAACTGGCGCCAGTCAACGTGGAAAACCTATTGCGACATCATTCAAGGTTGTGTCCCAACATGTCGTGTAGACCCGCCAAACTGGAGGAGGAGGTAGTGAGGGTGAGTGAAAGGGGTCTCGCGACTGCCAGCTGCTCGGCGGCCCACACTCATCTCTAAGCTACCGGGCAGAGAAGATGGGCCCAACGTTCACTAGCGAGGCCGAATGAGGAGCGCCCGGTACCGTGAACTGCACGCCAATAAAAAAACTCCAAAGTCCCATCCCAATCCTACCCAGACATGAATAACCAATGAGTACAAATAAATAAGCAATTATCATACATAAAAACAAATAAAAAAAGCAATGAGTATACATAAAAACAAATAAAATAAGAAAATACAAGTACCAACATGTTTGGAACAAGAACCAATATGTCTGGAAAGGGGATCAAGAGGAGTGGAGGGGGAAACCAACAGCCAATCAGAGAGCGAGGAGGCGTGGTCACGTGACCAAATTTAGCCAATCAGGGAACTGTACCCATAGGACCAGCTAGGTAGTTATAGATTACCTTGTGACATCAGTAAGAGATGAAGCGGCAGTAAGAGATGAAGCGGCCTTCAAACTAGGATCTGTGTTAAGAGCTACTGTCCTGAACCACTCTACGATTCGTAGGTCAGTGTATTTCACCAGTAGCAACAATTATGGAATAGATTAATTATTTTATAATAATATCTTAAACTCACGCAGAACTCTCTTCTTCTATACAATCAACTTTATAATTCCTTTTAACAAAGTAGTCATATAAACAAAACAATCTAAAAGACATTGTTAAAATGTGTTTTATTTTCAAATTTGTATGCATTATTGTGGTAGATAGGGGGACCAGCCAGACAAACTAAACCGGCCCGAAAAGCTGGCGGCCCTTCTTCTTCTCTTTCCTCGCCATCCTTTCTCTCTAAACTCCCTAATTATCTTCTTCCTTTATATATCTGTATGCCCTCTGCCCCTCCACAAGGTTCTTCTTGTGCAGAACCATAGATTCTCCGTCTGATCCATATCATCTTCAAGGACTTTAACTGTCATGGCAGTGTTTTTATCAATGACTACCAATTTCTCGAGTATCAGAGGGAAATTATAATGGGTCCATACTTGATCAACTGGTGAGTCCTCCAACCCGCCAAACCCCTCACTTTTCTTCTTCAACAAAACTAGACTCGGTAGGATTTAACTTTCACCCCCATAGCTTATTTGTTTCTTATCTCTCTCTCTTTCCTCCAAAAACGATAGTTATAAAAGGGATCAGCATTTGACTCCTAGCAATCCAAAAGCGCAGCCAGTTTTTTAATGATCTAATGATTTCACTTTCAGTTCCTGGCAAGAAATAATGGTTGATGGATAAACCTTCTGATTGAATTTTTAACCAAATGATTTAATTTCCTACCCCCTTATCTACCCGTTTCCAATACACACGATGATTGGTAACTGTATACAATAAAGTGATGCAGTGGAATCTACAAAGAAAAAGAAACTAAAGTTTCATAACAAAATATTGCTGGGACCACTTCTTTATCGAGATACTAATAGAGACAGATCAGACAGAAACTACCATTATGTCATAGAGTATTTTATTGACCAGTGTAGTGGAACATTGCAAGTTTATATGAGATGTTCGAAGTGTCTACTAATGTACTCCCAACGCAGTTCTGCCCTCATGCACCATGACTATCGTGTTCATTAGAAAATGTGCAGCATATTCCGGATAGTATTTCCAGCAGCAACATTTGCATTCCACAGAGTTCTTGTGTTGTGCTGTTGAGAGTCCATAATTCCCTTCCTGTAGTACCACAACCTGAAGTCTCAAGGTGTGAGAGCGAGGGATCACGCAAGCCATGCAGCAGAAACATTGCGTCCAAACAATCGACTGTGATAGTATTAATCAAAATATCATCTCCCTGAATGGTCGCAATGTGCATATGCACCATTCTGAAACAATCATATGGCCAGCCGCATTGCCAGTGGATTGTCGTCCATTGGCTAGGGAAGAACGTTCTTTAGAAAGTGTTGGTAATTGTCACTTTGTAATCATGCAGGTATTTCATACAGCCTTAGTAGAATATCACCCACAACTCCCACCCAACGGTTAATGGAGAATTGATATTGTAATGGACCTCCAGGATGTCATTTGGATTAGTGCCGGCCAAAATGTGTTAGTTGTGGATATTGCCAATGCAATTTCTGGTTAATCTTACTTTATCATTTACAAGTTCTCTACTGTTGAATTGTGGATCTGTAGCGTGGTGTTGAATTATACACTCACAGAATGTCTGAGCACAGTAATTGGCCATTTACTGTTCTCCACATAAACATCTGTGACAGGTGGCTAATCGCCGTATACTTGAATTCAGTTAGCGTTCCACAGAATGAAGAATTTCCTCTTCTAATGAAATGGTCCTGCGGCCAGCGTTGGCCTCCACAAACCCAAAGTTAACGGTTTCCTTTAGACGACTATTCATTGCCACCATTGTCCTTGGATTTGGTGTTTGACAGAAAAACATGCTACATACGTACGAGCAGCTACAATGGTATTCTGTCCTTCCTCGCCGTAAATCACAATCATATCAGTCAGTTTATCGTTTGTGTATCGGTCCCCCATCTTACTGGTCACTTTGAATCACAGCAACTGAGTGTGACATTCCATGTTTCTGGA
>CABEEJ010009312.1:0-16195 GCA_901482245.1 Timema douglasi
ACCCCCAGTTAGCCAGTATTCCATCAGTAGTCCCCTGGAGACTCTCAGTCAGCCAATATTCCAACAGTAGTCCCCTGGAGACCCTCTGTAACGTCAGGTCTACTCTCTGATTGACGTAGTGAAGGGGTAGCTCGAAGTGAAGGAGGTTTAGCATCTGAATAAGGGTTCAGTTAACGCCCAGATCTCTCTGTTTCTCGGTTGGGGGATAATCCATATTCAACTCTTCACTCTGAAGATGCAACCATGCGTACAACATAACACTAGAACAATGGAGGCGTTCCAGCTCCAGTGACGTCACTAGATTAGCTCAGTGGTTAGAGGAACCATTGTATTTATATGTTCTCTCCAACGTATATAAAGCCACAACATTAATATTTCGTCCACTCCTGTGGTCGCATGGTCTAATGCGCTATTCTTTCAGTAGACTAGACTGACGATGATGGGGAGATTGAGGTTCGAATCTCGGTCGGGTTTAATAAAGGTGGCCTAATGGTTTCTCCCTCCCCCTTCACGCAAATACCGGTACATTTCCTCCAAATATAGTCTTACTCACTCATAAAATTACCATTGTAATTAGTACACAAGCATACAAACCGAACGGGTAGTAATATACGGTGCTAATAATAATAATAGTTATAATAATAATAATAGTTATAATCATCACGTGATCACACTGACCTAATTTTTTTTAAACTCTTTTGAGCAGTCACAACTTTCTGAATCAATAAAATGTCGGTAAGTTCGTGTTGGAAAGCCCGTCATTGACCGTTAAATAGCTGTTAACAAAAATAATGAAAAACATTTCATGTCGATGGAATTGTTTACATTTTTTTTTCTGATAAAACTAAAAAGGAATTCAATCTGTCACGCGAGGCTGGCGATTGTTGGGAAACATGTGACGCAATAATTCTATTCCTGTCATATGGTGTCAGCAGGACTGGGTTTGTCGTAAGGATGTGTATCGATGGGTCGATGTTTCACTTTCGATGTTCGATGTTTTCACATCGATGGTGAATTGCCGATGTTTTGTGACCATCGATGGTTTACTGTACTATCGATGTTTTATTTTGTACTTTGGTGACCTGGCGGTCTAGGGGTAAGGTGTCAGACTTCTGTGCTGGCGGCCGGGGTTCAATCCTCGGTCCCGGCGCAGATCTATCTGATTACCAAACCCTTCCTTCACCTCTGACAAGGCATCTTGTGAATGTGGGGAATGCCAGGTCTCCACCGTGGTTCGGATTCCACGTTAAACTGTAGGTCCTCCATTTCATCTCACAATCGCCCTACCATTACACGTTAGCATAAGTGCGTATAACCCGAACGGGTAGTAAGACGCGGTGCTAATAATAATAATAATAATAATAATAATAATAATAATAATTTTGTACTTCCCTAGTTTGCGTGTATATTACTACAAGATCT
Source organism: Timema douglasi (assembly GCA_901482245.1). Taxonomy (NCBI): domain Eukaryota; kingdom Metazoa; phylum Arthropoda; class Insecta; order Phasmatodea; family Timematidae; genus Timema; species Timema douglasi. The sequence continues at coordinate 1,423 of CABEEJ010009312.1, forward strand.
GTATAAATGATAATCTTAATTTTAAATAAATTACAATCTTTCTTTAACTTTCTTACTTTAATCCATTACTTTTTCCATCCTGTGGTCCGGGTCAGATTTTTTTTTCCATCCAAGCCACATATCTCCCACTACCGGCTTGCTAGACCTGTCCTAGTTTCATATGTCTTATAATCTAGCTTAAGACAAGGACCGGCACAACATCCAGTCCCGGGCCCTTAATTTATCAATGGGAATGGGTAAACCTATATTGTCACCGACGATAATTTTTAGCAATGCCGGTAATCGAGCCTGGGACCCTTAACTCAGTAGGCAGGCACGCCACCGACTAGCTAGGGTGTTGGACCTTTCTTTAACTGCAAGAATAAAATACGTAATAATAATAATATGTAATTGCAATAAAATAAAATACTTTTAAAAGCCTGATGCTGTGCATCTAGTAAGACTTCACACTCTCAAAGCAAACCTAGGATTTAATTAGTAATAGTTAATTTATTTAAATTTATTGGTTTCACAATATTTTGTTAAGATTTAGAAATAAATTCATGGTGTATCTTTTAGCAGACTATGCAAACATATGTTTACACAATTATTAAGGAATACTGAAGAAATTAAATTAAAAATGATAATTTAATTTCAATTCAATTTCAAGGTGACCATTTTTGATGATAGAATTGTCTTCTTAAGGCGATTGTCCCTTTTCATTTGGCGTGGAAATTCAGAGCTATGGGAACAAACTGTTATCTTAAAGAATGTTTTATTGTTTTGCAATTTTCTTTTCGGAAACGGTTTGTTCAAGAATAGAAGCATGTTGATTAAGTTATACTTTATATATATATACACTTCCTCTATAATATTAACAATGATCAAATATCAATAATTTTGACATTTTTAATAGAAAACTGCCGGCTGCTTAACAAAAAATGAGAAAATGTAACAATTAATAAACATTGATACATTATCTTTGAAGAGGTGTTGAAAATATTACTATACAACTTTCACTCGTTCTCAAGAAAGCTGATATTTCCAAAAGTATTATCTTCACGCGAGACCTGCCCGGTTGCTAGCGCCATCTACGGTTTCCATGATCCGTCTGTTCTTGTTGACGCGGAAGTATATTTTGGCCGGTTGTGAAGCACCACCAAACCCTTCAACCATTCCACAAAATAGGTTTTAAATTTGCACTCGACAGGGCCAAGGGCCTTAAACAAATTTTACCTGCTGTTAACTGAATACTGCCCGCAGTACAGAACTGTACTTAAAGTAGTATCTTGGTACATCTCACAGAGCTATTATTATTATTATCGTCATAATCATCATCATCATTATTATTATTATTAATAATGTATGCATTAAAAATAAACAAAACGCTCCTGCTAGTAGCTGTATGCAGCCCGCAGTACAGAACTGTACTTAAAGTAGTATCTTGGTACATCTCACGGCGTTATAACAGATAATATTTCCTAATGGTAACACGATACTACCAGACATAGCTCGTTCATTTGACGGATTTAGGAGGTCGCCTGGGATACAAAGCTTCTAAGGGGGTATTCCGACAAAATGTGGTTTAAAAAAAATAGTTATCTAAATTAAATATGATAATAATTATTTCTAAAAAAAAAGGAAATAGCATTAAGTACTCTAGCTATTATAAAGAATATGTTTACTAAAAAAAAAAATTTAGTTAACATAATCCCTTTTATATTTTAATGAGGTTCAAGGTAGCTTTTCGGCGAATGACTTAGATAATTATATAATTAAAAACGTTGGAAAATATTAGGATAATAGAAGGGGAAAGGGGGTAATATTTGTGCACATCTTAGCTTAGGGAAGGGGGCACTGATTTTATACCTATTTTATAATTATTTTTCTTTAGGGGACCTGGTGGTCTAGGGGTAAGGTGTCAGACCTCTGTGCTAGCGGCCCGGGTTCAATCCTCGGTCCCGGCACAGATTTATCTGATTACCAAACCCTTCCTTCACCTCTGACAAGACATCTTGTGAAAATGGGGAATGCCAGGCCTCCACCGTGGTTCGGATCCCACGTTAAACTGTAGGTCCTCCATTTCATCTCACAATCACCCTACCATTACACATTAGCGTAAGTGCGTATAACCCGAACGGGTAGTAAGACGCGGTGCTAATAATAATAATAATAATAATAATAATTTTTCTTTAATATTTTGACAGGTATTTTCATACATTATTATTATTATTATTATTACTAACGCTACCAAGAGGATCTATGTGCCCACGCCTGTCCCAAGCCACGATAAAAGAGGAGGGTAGATCCATGACAGGCCTAGCTAACCGGAGGACGAAAATAAAATGCTCGAGAAACTCAAGGAACAGCCTCGGAAAACGGACAGTCGACAAACCCAGAACGAAAGATGATGGAAGGAGAAAAAAGAGAGTTGTTGTGCGGTGGTGTTGGGAGATAGGAGTCCGGAGGTAAGAGACCAAGAGAGAGACCGAGGAAGAGGTGGAGTGGAGGAGATCCTCAAAGAGGGAAGAGACGCCAAACATTCGGCAGTTGAGAGAGGCGGGAGCCACGACTGACTGACAGACTGGACTGGAGGAGGATTCTGGTCTCGCTGACTGGGCGAACCCAACTGGGAGATGAGGAAGGAACAAAGAAAGATTACTACTATTATTATTATCATCATGTAGGCGTTCATATCCTTTCTCGGGCTTCTCGTAATCCTAAATTATTATTTTCTCAATAGCTCTTATAAGGTGAGCCCTATAGTTCGTTGTATTCATAGCGACAATTCTAGATTTGTCGAATTCGACTTCTATCATAAAAGAAATCTAAACCCAGAGAATTATTTAAGGAAATCTCATATCAATAATTTTCCATGTAAAGGTTCTGCCTATAATATTTAAATTTACAAAATTCTGGCTTAATTATTACTGCTTGGCACCATTCTTTAGTCATTTGTTATTATTGGTATTTTATATTCTTCTCATAATTAATAACTTTTTTTTTTCAGAACTATTCAACAACACATAAAATTATTTAGCCATTATTGTTTATCTTATTTTCTCGTGTAAATATTTATATTACTTCTCAGTGCTGGCCTGTTATAGGTCTTACGACTGTTGGCCGGCACAATAATAAAGGATATTGAAATTGAAACTATTATTATTATTATTATTATTATTTGGCATCATGCATGGGGTGTGGTTTATTCATATTCTGCAAAATACAATTGGGACGTAAATTTCTAAGATCGCCTAGGACTCATGAAACACTTAAATCAGCCCTGTTCACTGCCCCCAGTAAAGTACTAAGAGCAGAATTTTTTAGCTTTTCATGGTTTTGGAATCGTAAATATATATATATATATATATATTTATAAATGTCGTCGTTTATTGACCTCCTGAAACCGAGAAAGTAGTTTTCACGATGTCATCTGTCTGTCTGTCTGTATCTCGGACTACATAGTTTTCTACCAATCCTGCTAAAAAATGGCATCTAGGGTTTTAATTAGCTTCCCCCGATGGGTATTTGTAATAATATATCCAACCCTAAAATCAAGGGCAATTTACTCAAAGGAAAAAAGAAAAAAAAACTATTTTCTCAAAATTTGTTCTAAAGATTTTGATTAAATTCTGTATCTAGACACCGTTTAACAATACAAACAAAATGGAAATTTTCATTTTCACATACAAATTATTTTAAGGGTACTTTACGTAAGTGGAAATTTCCAATTTCGATCATATCTCCGCGGCTATTAAGAGATAAAAAAACAACTTTTCATTGTAAATTTGTAGTCCTATTATAGTTAAAAACATACATATTTGTAGGTTTTTGAACTGTGAAATTGATCGTTATGCTTTTGGTGGACAGAGAGGTCATGATTTTCTCAACGTATCTGTAACAGTGTATATTATATCATTTATGCTCTTTTGTGGATTGTTTCTGCAACTATGTATATTATTTCGTCACACAAATATTACCTATTTTAATATAAAAGAGAGAGGAAGTTCTTGCGGTGTACCACGCCATTTATTTTAAACACAAACCAAATTCCCCGTGTAATTCAAGTCCTTAATGAGTAAAAAAAAGCCCTTCTCTCCAGGGATGTAGGTCAGATTGGACGATAGTGTGTTGTGTACAGAGTGGTGAGGTGTGAAACGCACATATGTAGTCAAACCGTGTGTGGAGAGTGGCGTACAAGAACAATAACACGTATTAACACCCATACGACCGACTCTCGTGAAAGACACGCGACTACATGACGCTCCTTAATTGGACAAAACATGAGTCTTGTGTTTCCGACCAGTTATTACGAGACTGGATTGACCGTATTATCAATATCGTGGCTGTAACTCTTCCATCTCGCACAGGCTTACCAACCTTTAGAACAAACAACACAGTCTGCCAACTTAAACAAGGGGGCAACCGTGACGTGTAATCAGTTCTCAGACATGAGAACACAGGAGGGCTACAAACTGTCCGGCACTACCAGTTACTTACAGGTGTGGCACGGTAACAAGCAGTTAATTACAGGTGTGGCACGGTAACAAGCAGTCTCTTACAGGTGTGGCACAGTAAAAAGCAGTCCCTTACAGGTGTGACACAGTAACAAGCAGTCTCTTACAGGTGTGGCACAGTAACAAGCAGGCCCTTACAGGTGTGGCACGGTAACAAGCAGGCCCTTACAGGTGTGGCATGGTAACAAGCAGTTAATTACAGGTGTGGCACGGTAACAAGCAGTTAATTACAGGTGTGGCACAGTAACAAGCAGTTAATTACAGGTGTGGCACAGTAACAAGCAGGCCCTTACAGGTGTGGCACAGTAACAAGCAGGCCCTTACAGGTGTGGCACAGTAACAAGCAGTACAGGCCCTTACAGGTGTGACATAGTAACAAGCAGTCTCTTACAGGTGTGGCACAGTAACAAGCAGGCCCTTACAGGTGTGACATAGTAACAAGCAGTCTCTTACTGGTGTGGCACAGTAACAAGCAGGCCCTTACAGGTGTGACACAGTAACAAGCAGGCCCTTACAGGTGTGACATAGTAACAAGCAGTCCCTTACAGGTGTGACATAGTAACAAGCAGGCCCTTACAGGTGTGACATAGTAACAAGCCGTCTCTTACAGGTGTGGCACAGTAATAAGCAGGCCCTTACAGGTGTGACACAGTAACAAGCAGGCCCTTACAGGTGTGACATAGTAACAATCAGGCAAACAAGCAGTCCCTTACAGGTGTGGCATAGTAAAAAGCAGGCCCTTACAGGTGTGACACAGTAACAAGCAGGCCCTTACAGGTGTGGCATAGTAACAAGCAGGCCCTTACAGGTGTGGCACAGTAACAAGCAGTCCCTTACAGGCGTGACACAGTAACAAGCAGGCCCTTACAGGTGTGGCACAGTAACAAGCAGTCCCTTACAGGTGTGGCACAGTAACAAGCAGTCCCTTACAGGTGTGACATAGTAACAAGCATTCCCTTACAGGTGTGACACAGTAACAAGCAGTTCCTTACAGGTGTGACACAGTAACAAGCAGGCCCTTACAGGTGTGACATAGTAGAAAGCAGTTCCTTACAGGTGTGACATAGTAACAAGCAGTTACTTACAGGTGTGACATAGTAACAAGCAGTTACTTACAGGTGTGACATAGTAACAAAGCAGTTCCTGACAGGTGTGACACAGTAACAAGCAGGCCCTTACAGGTGTGACACAGTAACAAGCAGTCCCTTACAGGTGTGACACAGTAACAAGCAGTCCCTTACAGGTGTGACATAGTAACAAGCAGTTCCTTACAGGTGTGACATAGTAGCAAGCAGTTCCTTACAGGTTTGACATAGTAACAAGCAGTCCCTTATAGGTGTGACATAGTAACAAGCAGTCCCTTACAGGTGCGACATAGTAACAAGCAGTCTCTTACAGGTGTGGCACAGTAACAAGCAGTCCCTTATAGGTGTTACACAGTAACAAGCAGGCCCTTACAGGTGTGGCACAGTAACAAGCAGGCCCTTACAGGTGTGGCACAGTAACAAGCAGTCCCTTACAGGTGTGGCATAGTAAAAAGCAGGCCCTTACAGGTGTGACACAGTAACAAGCAGGCCCTTACAGGTGTGACATAGTAACAAGCAGTCTCTTACAGGTGTGGCACAGTAACAAGCAGGCCCTTACAGGTGTGACATAGCAACAAGCAGTCCCTTACAGGTGTGGCACAGTAACAAGCAGTCCCTTACAGGTGCGACATAGTAACAAGCAGTCTCTTACAGGTGTGACACAGTAACAAGCAGTCCCTTACAGGTGCGACACAGTAACAATAAGTTTGAATTGGGTTTTAGCTCTAACGTGTTGAGGAAGCAGGTGATCTGTAAGATATACGTGCTATATTATGTGCCCCAACCTGTATTTTCTCCCGGTGTAGTCCTGATAGCTAGTATCGGTGTCATAGATCAGGAACCAACTCGTTATTTGTAGCAAATAGATGGTATCGTTCGTTAGAGCCCCAATGTACGGTGCTTTATTGTCTGAGAGGAATGCTCCCTGGTATTTACGTTCTCAAATGTTATTGAGCACTTGTTTACCGCCCCGACATAATGTATCGGAATATCGACTGTGTTCATATTTCAAGAGAAATAAACCTCTTTGTTTTAGAGTTGTGTGGGAGAGATATGCTGTAGTCACAGATAAAGGGTGTGTGGATGCCTGGCTTAGACACACCCAGAGGCGCAGATAACGGGTGTATGAACACGACAAGCGCTTTACTCAACTACGCCACCAAGGGGGGTCAGTGAGTTGAGGAGGTATCTGATTATAATAGTGTGTTTTAACTTTATTTCCCTCTTATTTGCTTTTCCCCTTTTTAATTTTAAGGAAGCGTTGCTTCCCTTACTTTACTTGAATAAACGCCACTGAGACACAGATATGAGTGTGTGAAGGTCAACTTTTAAATTCAAAGCTTGAAACAAACGAAGAAAAATCGAAGCCTAAGCTAAGGTTTTGGTTTTTGTAACATAACACTACTTTTAGTTACTAAATCATCCATCTTGCCTCTTGGGAAAGAGAAAGGCTTAGAGGGAAAAAACAAAGCCTAGTTTACTATGTTATGTGGACATATTTGACTGTATCTATGCTTACTTTAAAGATGTCATTAAATTACTAGTTTGTGTTATAATACTGTTAAGTTAGTGGATGTTATAAAGATGATTAAATGTTGTAATACGTCATATTTAGTGATATATTTCAACTACACTAGAACCTCGTTAATCTGAACTAATCGGGCCAGAAGCTTGTTCGGATTAGCCGGGAGAATACAGGGATACAGTATTTTCACGAATTTTAAATGAGTTTAATCAAATTTTCAATTTATTTAACTGATATATAACACGTAATTATGTAATGTAATTATTTATAGTTATAGGAAAACACATTGTGTTGATTACAACATGTAAATATTATCCATTTATAAAATATCACTGTTTATTACAATTCTATTTTAACCTTGAGCTTATTAAACAATAAAATATACTTCATTTGACTTAATTTCCCCCTCCCCCTCTTTTTCCAGAAAGTGTGTTCGGATTATTCGTATTTTTGGGACTATCGGGGCTCGGTCCAACTTAACACTTTGATTGAAAATTAAATCTTCACTGGCTAAATAAAAGCAAACTACATAATTTTTTTTTTCCTTTTTAAAGTTAATGTAATTGCACTGAGGTGATCTCTACTGGACGTCAGGACAGAACACAGCACTTTGTCCATCACTTTCCTAATTCTCTTTGCCCCACCCTGTGAATAAATTAGTTTCCATTTGTAAAGCGCGTGTTTGATTTGGTCATCCTTTTGTTCGTATTTTTTAGAGTTTTATCGTGCTTCACTGTTCAGTCGGCCCTTGTATCTTTCCTCCGTGCTTGCACAGGCCGCGCCAACCACCCCCTCTCCTGTCTGGACCGCTCCACAGTTTATGTTCTCCAAGCTGTCCATGACGAAGGTACTAAGTACGGTGGAATACCCTGGAGGATGCCACAGATGTCCCAAAGCCCTACTCGGATAAGCGAGAAGTGTCAAACAGTGGTTTGGGAGGCTCTCACCCAGCCCTTCATAGAGTATTGTCTCCACATGTAACTCTAAAAACCCGTATTCGGTTTCCCAAAATACTTTTTTCCCCCACTAATATTAATAATATGTTTTTCTTTGTTTCATAATCTTCGCGAAATGCGACAATCCGTTTGTTTTAAGAGTCACCCGGGTGCACCACCTGTTTGAAAGAGCTATTAAACTGTCTTATGTTACAACGCACCCTACCGTCCCACCTCTGTATTTCCTCATTTTCCACCGCGACTCACGTTGCCGAGACATCCTCATTTTCCACCGCAACTAACGTTGCCGGGAGATCCTTCTGTTCCACCGCGACTAACTTTGCCGGAACCCTCTCGCCGACCTTTTTCCTACCCCTACCCACACGTGTCTGAACACAACGACGCCGTGACATCAACCAGCTACCCCCGAAGCCACAAGCGAGGGATAACAATTTTTTTTTAAATTTCACGTCATTTTATAGGCCTTTTGATAATTTTATTAGGTTATTAAAGTGCAGGCCCTGCTGATAAACCTCATTTAGAATTCCCGCCCTCTCCCCACCACCCAGTACCACACAGACTGGCCTGTTCAAGGGGAATGTTACGATTTAATTATTGATCGATATTACGGACGAGGGCAGGTTTTATAGAGGACACGTTCTAAATCCAACCACTTATTTTCCATTTAACCTAATATGTCCTTCCAGTGACGGCGAAATACGTGATAGCATTTTATATTCACTTCGTTTGACTCTGATTAACTTTCTAATTATTTTTTTAAATTAAAAATTAAAGGTTGACTTATTATAAAAAATAAAACTCTGATCAGAATTTTTTTAAAGATGATTGTTCCTTCCGGTGCAGTACGATTAAATATCAAAGTTAGTAATTTACAAATAAAATATTAAATCAAGAAGCGAGCTTAGGGACATATTCTGGTAGGAAGAAATATTTACAAAATAGAAAAAATTATTTTTGAGGATAGAGTCCGTTTTATTATATTATGATTGTTATTTTAAAGTATTGATAATATCTATCAAAAGTGACAGCCGCAGATCACATAGCTTGACGTATGAATATGTAAACGAAATTATTGTAAATACCCACAAGAATCCTACCATACAACGCCATGTTGAATAGCAACAGGTCTGAGAAGTAGCTTTAAGCGAACAGGACACTCACATCAAAGTAGGACGCTCACATACAAGGACACTCACATCAAAGTAGGACACTCACATGAAGTTAGGACACACATTATTTTTGGTGTCAAAATGTGGTATTCTTCCTTAAATATCATTTTTATTAACTTTATAGTGAAACATTTATCAGAAAATTAAAAATGATACGCTTATCGAATGGTTAAGGCAATATTTTCTCCAATTTCAAGCATGTAAAAAATACAAACCAGATTTTTTTTTAAATAGCCATATTTGCCGACACTTCCTGGAAAATTTAAATGTTACATTAGCCAACATAAAATTAAAACACAAATATCAGTTTAAATGTATCTCATAGCCCCAAATTAAATAAATAGCCTGCGTGTGGAAGCTCAATTATGTAATTGAGTAATGTGAGGTTTTAATGATATGTTCTAGTGTGTGTGTGGGTGTGGGTGTATGTGTGTGTGTGTGTGTGTGTGTGTGAGAGAGAGAGAAAGAGATAGCATCACTTCAGGCTGACCTCACCTTTATCGTACATGCCCAAACTTATTTTTACTGTATATATATTTGTAACATGATATCATATGTAGTTCTTGTTACAGAATACCAGTTAAACCCAGCGTTTCTCGGGAGGAATGCTATTAGTCTAATGGGTGTACTTAGAAGGTAACTTTAAAGTTAGGGCCCTTAAGTTGGGGGTGTAGGAAACTCGGGTTAAGGACGGTATTTTTTGCAGTTTTTATAATACCTGTCAAGGAGGTCCTAGAATTTGATGGAAACTTTTTCCCTTAATTTGAAAATTTTCTCATCTAATGCCGTTATGCTCATGACAGACAAACAAATTCTTAATTATATTAAGATAGATAGATGTATTATGTTTGTGCTTTATATAATATAACCCGCCTCGGTGGCGTAGTTGGCTAACGCGCTAGTCGTGTTGAGTTCGACTGCTGAGGACGGGGATATCGAGGTTCGAATCTCGGTCGGGTGAACTGGGGCTGGTTTTCCCTAAATGGTTTTCCACTCTCCCTCCACGCAAATGCGGGTTCACTTCCTCTAATTCAACCTCCCCAATTCCCAATCCATTTGCGTAATTAGTACTTAAAGCGTACAACCCGAACGGGTAGTAAGACGCGGTGCTAAACAATAATAATAATATATAAAATATATATCTATTGTTTTATTGCAATCTTAACTCTTTTAATTATCAGTTTTGATTGAGTATAATAGAATGTGGTAATCTGGACGTTGCTATTAAAGCCATTTAAAAAAAATTAATATGTTGGTTTTAGTTTAAGAAATAGTACTTTACAAAGCGAGGCTACAGTCATACTTTCGCAAAATTTATATTTGTCCTTAAAGAGCTTAAAATTTAAGCAATAATTGTTGTATCACATGGGATTGAAAGCGCTACCAATTAAATAGTGCACACAATTAGTGCTTCACAAGGCAGGACCGGCCTCAAACAGTTTTACGGGCGAGCTGAGATTTATATCCTCCGCCGAGAAACAAACGAATAGCAATAAAACACTTACGACTGATTTCATTCACTACAACTTGAATGCCATTAATTAAATAAACGAGATGAAAGAGTAAATAAGGTTAAGTCACATTTAATTAAGGGAAAAACTTCAGTGGTCGAATGGTCTCGGGCGTCCCTCTCCTGTTAGACTGGCTTGCTAATGACGGGGAGATTGGAGTTCGAATCCCGACTGGGTCTATTGAGGGTGGGTTTTTTCTCAAATACGGGTAGATTACCTCTAAAATGCTTCCTTCTTCCTCCTTACCCCATTAGACTAATTATTATTATTAGCACAGCATCTTACTACTCGTTCGGGCTATACACATATGTACTAATTACGCTAAGGTGTTAGCGATGAGGAAGGTTGAGTTTAGAGGAAGTGTACCCATATTTGCATAGAGAGAGAGTATGAAACCATTAAGGAAAAACGACCTCATTACACCTGACTGGGATCGAAACCTGATCTTACCATCATCAGAACTCTAGTCTATTGCGAGTGTAACGCCTTGAGCAGTGAGGCCACCGAAGAATTTTATACATTATTGTCGTGATCACCAGGGCAAAGGGGGTTAGAGGGGCGGGAGGGAAAGGGGTTGGTTTTCTATAACTGTTATTTTGTATCAGAGATAATAGGAAGTCTGTCATGTCCACAAATGTACAGAAGTTGATCAAATCGCAAGAGGTGTGAGATGGAAGATATTCCCTGTATTTTGTATCAGAGATAATAGGAAGTCTGTCATGTCCACAAATGTACAGAAGTTGATCAAATCGCAAGAGATGTGAGATGGAAGATATTCCCTGTATTTTGTATCAGAGATAATAGGAAGTCTGTCATGTCCACAAATGTACAGAAGTTGATCAAATCGCAAGAGATGTGAGATGGAAGATATTCCCTGTATTTTGTATCAGAGATAATAAGAGGTCTGTCATGTCCACAAATGTACAGAAGTTGATCAAATCGCAAGAGAGGTGAAACGGAAAATACTCCCTGTATTTTTTCCGGAACATTATCAATTATTATTTGTATAAAATAATTTCAACTGATTAAATGGAACTAATGTCATCGAATTGTAGATATCCCAAAATGTCAAACGTTTATAATTATTAAGATTAATTTCTTCTAAGAGCGTCAACACCGGAAAAATCATCAAACAAGCTTCGATGGTCGCACGGTCTAACGCGATACTCTCGCGGTGGACTAGACTGCCAACGGCAGAGAGATCAGTGTTTGATCCCGGTAGGGTGCACTGAGGGCAGTTTTTTTGCAAATATTTTCCTCTCTCTCTCTCACTCCACGCAAATGCGGGTACAATTCCTGTAACTTCAACCTTGTTTATCCCTAACAAACTGGGGCAATTAGTACGTAGGCGTATAACCCAAACGGGTAGTAAGATGCGGTGCTAAAATAACTAGTAAAGAAACTATCGAAGCATTTGTAGACCCGTTATGTTCATAAATAATACTTCAATATTTTATCATCAATAATTTAATGAAAATAATTTTAAGGTTGGCCTGACATTTGTCTCCCCCCCCCCCCTCTTATCCTCCGTGCTGCCCCTCCTTCCTCTTATAACCCACTCGTCTCTTAACACATTATATTTTGAAGTACAATAGGCTCTAGGTGCCGCCTCCACGATTTAACCCCTCCTCCGCAAGCCGCCACTGAAGAAAATTCTCCTATTCAAAATTTCCAGGAAAATGTTCATCTGTAGCCATACCACGAACAATCTGTACTTCTGCTCGATAACTCCGAACTGGGACAAAGTTGTAGAAGGACTCCTACCCCTTAAAGGGGAGGAGGTTTAGTTTCCTTATATCGATGACTCTTAGCTTCACGGTGTTTAACTTAATTGCAGGGAGCGAAGCGCTCCTGGCGGGACGAACCAGCACTTCAGTAACAGATGGGACCTTAGTTCTGAGCTAATTAATTTGAACGGACCGGTTTCGACAAAAAAAGCCAGATTTCTTTATAACGGTTCCGTTATTGGTTTCCGTGGTCTTATTTCAAATCATTGTTCTGTGAATGGAAACTGGTACCCTTTTTTTTTCACGTCGGACTAAATTAATTTAGTCTTTTCTTCTTAAATAGTTCTGATTTCATTTAAATTACAATATACAGTGTGTCTAAAAATTATTTCCCTCCGTATATTTGTCTTACGAAAATTTATGGACTCTCTTAGTTGATTTTGTTGCTGATAGGCGATACAGATAATGTTATAGAAACGAAGTATATAAAAATGTAATAGGTTTTTCTTACCCACTTCGGTGGCCGCATGGTCTAATGTGCTTCTCTCGCAATAGACAAGACTGCCGATGGAGGGAAAATCAAGGTTCGAATCTCGGTCGGGTGAACTGGGGGTGGTTTTTCCTAAATGATTTTCCACTCTCCCTCCACGCAAATGCGGGTGCCCTTCCTCTAATTCAACCTTCCCAATTCCTAATCCATTAGAGTAATTAGTACTTAAAGCGTATAAACTGAACGGGTAGTAAGACGCGAGTGCTTAATATTATTATTATTATTATTTTATTTTCAAAATATATAAATAAATATAGCGTGTGGTAGCTATTTTCTGTAACAAACACGATCGATAACAATGTGTAAAAATATTAGACAGCCAAAACTTCCCAGAACCAATAATATAAACCTGAAGGCTGGACGAATTAAAAAATATGATATTAAATTAAATTGCCTATCAAGATAACTATGAAATTGAAACTATAATATGTTTTAAAACATTAAAATGATTACTTTTATCAAACATAAAGAAAAGATAAATTAATTTTATTATTATCAATTCAATTAAGAATTATAATTAATACAAAGTATAATAGCAACGTCTTTTTAGAAATACTAAAGAGTTTGTAGGAATATTGACTAAATCATTATTTCACTTGCAAATTTGTATCATAATTTTGAAACTCATTATAGATTTTTTTAAAGAGAATATACCCTAATATTAAATAATAATAATATTTATCACCGCGTCTTACTACCCGTTCGGGTTATACGCTTTTAAGTACTAATTACTCTAATGGATTAGGAATTGGAGAAGGTTATATTAGAGGAAGTGAACCCGCATTTGCGTGGAGGGAGAGTGAAAAACCATTTAGGAACACCCCCCCGCCCCCGGTTCACCTGACCGAGATTCGAACCTCGATTTCCCCGTCCTCAGCAGTCGAGCTCAACACGACAAGCGCGTTAGCCAACTACGCCACCGAGGCGGAGTCTAATATTAAATCATAAATAAATATTGTATATATCGTGAATCTACAAACTACAACATAAACAACATAATAATGTTAGTAGCAGTATTTGTTCTTGGTTTTTTTCACCGCGTCTTAGTTTCCATTAGGGTTATAAATACACACTAATTACGCTCATTGAAAGGTACATATAGTAAACCCAATAGTTCTTTGAGCATATTAACGTGTGACGAGAAACTTTTTAAATGACGAGAAGAAGTGGTCATTCAATTCCACAAATGTTCCAACAAATATTGATACCATCATGTGAAGAATATTAAACTAAATGTTTGTATGGAAGAAATGTTTGATTTACTATGCCGTATAAAAAGTTTTTAGTATAAAAAACCGCAAAAATACTACCGTTAGCTCGCAGCCCCTACCCTCCCACCTTAAGTGTCTACAAGATTCTAAGTGACCTGGTGGTCTAGGGGTAAGGTGTCAGACTTCTTTGCTGGCGGCCAGGGTTCAATCCTCGGTCCCGGCACACATTTATCTGGTTACCAAACCCTTCCTTCACCTCTGACAAGACATCTTGTGAATTTGAGGAATGCCAGGCCTCCCACCGTGGTTCGGATTCCACGTTAAACTGTAGGTCCTCCATTTCATCTCACAATCACCCTACCATTACACATTAGCGTAAGTGCGTATAATCTGAACAGGTAGTAAAACGTGATGGTTAAAAAAAAAAGTATCAGTGATAATCTTTTCCTTAATTTTCTTTCACCCATGACCTATGGTGTGGACCTTGGAGGAGGCCCTGGAGGGGATACACCCCCCCCCCCCCCCCCCCCCCCCCCCCCCCGT
>CABEEJ010009313.1:0-19228 GCA_901482245.1 Timema douglasi
TGTAATGTTCCCAAACGTGATATTATGATTTCTAAAAATAATTATTTAGAAAGGACTTAATTTGTCTTCCATAAAGCTTTATGTATTTTAAGCCATGTTCTCACGTATCATTTTCAGAGTGTCATTGAAAATTAATACAAAATAAACGTCAGAACACTAATTTCATTAAAATGAATCATAATTTCACACTTTCATTAAAAATTAAAAGGAGGTCTACTTTTCTTAATTGTTAACTAACATTTTTGAAAAATTAAAACAAAATGAACCGTGTGACCAAGTAGGCCCTAGGAGAATTAATTCATTTTTATTTAATTAATGCTAGGATTTATTTATATATTTATAGACATTGTACTGTTGTATGATTTCTCAAAAATGGTATCTAAGTCGAAAGACGAACAAACCAATCCATTTTTGGCCTATTACCGAGATTGAATGTTTATTTTAATATAAGCAGTGATGGGTACGCCTCGGTGGCGTAGTTGGCTAACGCGCTTGTCGTGTTGAGCTCGACCGCTGAGGACGGGGAGATCGAGATTCGAATCTCGGTCGGGTGAACTGGGGTGGTTTTTCCTACATGGTTTTCCACTCTCCCTCCTCGCAAATTCGGGTTCACTTCCTCTAATTAAACCTCCCCAATGCTGTCTAGTGTACTGGGTGATGTCACACGCTCAGCCAATAAGATGTTTTTCTCCAACTGGCGCTACCTTCTATTCTCTTTTCATTGGTTATCACGACTCTTTATCCACTGACCAATAAAGTTTGTACTCACCCCTCCTTGAGTCAGGGCTTGAAGAAGAACGAACAAAGAGCTTCTGCCTTGCCAGAAACCAGCTCAGCTGACGAAGAATAATGCCGACTCTACAGTTTGACCCTCACTTGCAGAGACAAACAGTGGCATTGTTTTTAATAAAATAATGTCAGCAATAACTAACACATACCTCATTGTATCTCAAGCTATAGCGTGACCGTCATGAGATGGTAGATCTGACAGCCAGAAAAGTCACAAGAATTATAATATCGGCAATAGGTATATTTATCTAAAATACAAATAATAACCAAATCGAAAAAATATCAATAGTCATTTTACAGTAAGCCGCCATAGAAAAAATAACGATGATATTTAAAAAATAAGTTTTATAATAGAAACAATGTAAAACTATTGTTTTTTTTTAAACTTTTAAACTTATCTGGAATTTTTACAAATCTCCGTTTAAGAATAAAATCTCAGATACTTTCTGTCCACTGAGGCGATTGCGTCTTTCCATTATTATTTGTCGTGCTTTAGAAAATACTCTCTCAGAGGGGACAGAGGTTCCACCAATAAATAATTTTTTTTCGCTAACTCAAAAAGCTTAGGGTAAACATAACGTATTTCAAATCAACAACTAGGCGGGTTCCCTGTTCTCGGTAGCAGCGGCTCTTCAATGTATTTGCTTACCTTTATTATTCCTGCAGCTCTTGGGTGAGGGTTTCTTACCAAATTAGATACGTTTCTTATCAAATTCATCCCAAAAACTTTATGAACTTTGTTCTGGAATGACAGGGAGTGGAGCTACAGGCATCGTCCCTCCAATTTTAGCTCTTTCACACACTTGATTAATAATGGCATTTTTTTATCCTTTCAAAATTATGGGGGTCAGAAAATCCATGGCGTTTGAACTGAGGATCCAAAACTGTAGCTTAAGCAAACACTTTGTTCTCTTCAATGGCCTTAAAACGTTTGTTTAGAGCTTCCAACAGTTTTATGGCCATTTCCTTCACGTAATTTTCTACATCATGTTGGTTAGTAAATTTATTGCACCACTTTTTCATGGCTAAGCAAGATTATTTTGGAAGCAGTAACTTGCTTTTCGCTGCTCATTTCTTCAGTGCAGTCTTAGAACACTTTTAATAGCTCACACACCTGCCTTAAGATTGCACCGTCCTCATTTGTAATGTTGTCTAGCTCAGGATAGTTGATGGCTATAGTTGACATCAACGAATTTCTCACTTCGATGATGCGATGAAACATGTCGTAGGTTGAGTTCCAGCGTATGGCAACGTCTTGCTTAAGTTTTAGTGTGGACTCTCCCAATTGTTGTTGCATTTCTTGGGGACTTATTTTGAAAAACTGGACCACTGTTTTTATTTTGGTTTGAAGAAACTTTATCTCATGTAAACCATACTGCACAGTAAGATTAAGATTGTGTGCAAAGCATGGGACGTGTTTCCACTCGGTCAATCTTATTGCTGCAACAATGTTGGCCGCATTATCACTAAACCACAACAATAACCTTTTCTTCAATACCCCATTCACTAGTAACTCTTTTCAGTTCGTTAGACAGGTTTAGATCCGTGTGTTTGTTATCATATTTAAAACAGTCCAAAAGAGATGATATAAGTGCCATGTCATTACAAATACAGATGTCATGAGCCGTAATTGAAATGTAGCTCTCATTACTAAGTGATGTACAGCTGTCCGTCGTGATTGTGATATCACTTGTAGTAATCAGGTATTTCTTTACTTTCTAAATTGTCATATTATATAATTGAGGCACTAGGGCGTTAGAAACTGTTTTTCGGCTTGGGATTTGGTAAGAATTATTTAGCTTGTACAAAAATTTTTGAAAATGAGGGCTTTCTATAATTTGAAAAGGAAGATAATTTTTAACTAATGTCTCTACAAGTGTAAAGTCTATTTCATTTTTTTTCCCAGACAGAGGTGTATGAAAATAGGTACTAATCGTACTTTGAGTAAACCCACGTATTCCAGGTAAGTTTCTTGAATTGATCAAAATAATTTCTGAAGGATCGTCAAAATTAGTGTCATGAGTTTCCCTAGCTAGATGGTTGGAGGCTGGTGTAGACCGTTCTATAGACAATATGGATGTGGGATGTACTGAGCGTAAATGACGGGATAGATTAAAAGTACTTCCTCCCTTAACAGAAATGCATTTAAAATAAAAATTACATTTCGCTAACCGTTTGTTTTGTTCCATAAAATAAGAACAAATTCTACTGGTTCTGCGAGGTCTTGATTGTGTGGCCATTATGATCAAAACACATTCACAGTCTAATTAAAATTATAAATGTTAAACCACATTCAGAATTTTACCAACGCAAATACACATAATAGTTTGATTTATTATCTAAAATTTATCACTAACATCAATAAACATAAACATTAAACCAAAACAGTTAAAAAAATAGAGTCTAAAATTAAGAGTAATCTAAAATACAAATAAAATGACGATAACATTCCGGTAGTATGAAGCGCGCGCGCGAGAAATCAATCAAAATCAAACTGGTTGGGGATAGACCACACAAAGAATGCGTAATCAGCAGTAGGATGGGAAGATTGATGACTCGCTCGTGCTCCCAGCTGCACCGGTAGCTCTGAGAAAAAGAGATGAGCAGCATACGCGCTCTTTCAGGGAGCGAGCCAAACAATGAACGATAATTATAACTTTTTTGAACGACACTTCGTGAACGGACCAACACGCTTCAAAGAGAAGATAAGCACATGTGCAACAAGTGCAAGGAGAGAGATACAATAAAAAAAAGAATACGTATGTGGCCTCCCCCTACGTTCTCTTGAAAAGAAAGAATGCTAATTAGATTACGTTAATCAGCCCGGTTCTAGGAACAAGTTCACGTTAACATGTAGTTAAAGGGAGAGCAAAACATTCATTCCAGAAGATACGTGGGAGATATATTGAAGGATAACTGGGTTACACAATTGTGCGAGCTAATGTGCATTGGCTCGGAAAAGCGATTGTAGCGTGTCAAAATGGCTTAATGAATCTCGTTTCATTTTACTAGGCAGAAATTTGAGTTACAAAATAAATTTTTGAAAAATCTTAAGTGTTTGTAAAAAACTGGTAGGAACTTATCACATCATACGTATTAAAATAAATGTTTTTAGAGTATACAACCGCGTGGGGGCTAGTTCAAAGGTACCAGATCTTGAATAATTACGAGAGGACATTTGCAAGAGCGCATTGTTAAATTTGTAGATACAGGCGAGACTCTTTGTACACATTTAACGGGAAATAGGGAACAGTAAAAGAAATCTTTTTCAATGAATATAGGTCAGTGTCAGCAGATATCACGCTTTGATGCTAGAGGGTGATATTAATACATAAATGAAAGGGAGAAATTGTAGACAAGATTTTATTTAAAGTAGTTTTCAGCAGTTAATCAAATGATCGTCTGCCAAACGTAATGTATGCATTTTAGCTATTTCAGAATCCATGAAATTATCTAAGGTACACGTACGAAGTGCGCATTACGAATGACGAAGGCAAAAAACAACCATTGGATGCCCAACAGCACCTAAGAGAGACATAATATTGGGATATTCGTCCACTAAAGAAAAAGGTTTTGGTTGTAGTGTATTCTATCCGTTTTAAAAGTAAAGAACCCATTGCTTGTGGTCTCTCTATATAAAGTACATAATATATTCAACAATGCCAAACCTTTATTTAGAAACCCCCGGCAAGGTGCACCTTACTTTTGAACAGGATCAAAAGACAAATAGACAAATTTTGTTTCAGAGCTTCAGTAGATCTAAAAATCTATAGCTCAAACACCAGCTAGTATCAAAGACTTATTTTATAATGTAGACAGACTGCAACTGTGTTGGGTGGCTGGCCTCATTAAGAAGTGCTCCATTCCTGGCTGCTAATATAGAGGTCCCGGCTTCGATTGCCGGTGGTAGAATAGGTATCTTCCCCATAGGGGAACTGTTGCTATGGTTTCCTTGGTTTGTTTAGTTAGGTTTAAGTTAGGTTTAAGACTTCTACTAACACCACATGATAATTTTAATCATCACTATGCTTTCTTACTGGGGCGAAGTAACAGCCCTTACATGGTGCCCAAACCCAATAGACGGCTACATATCCGCCACTGCCAGTAGAAGACCAGAAATGTCTAGTTGTCAAATTCTTGTGACAAACGATAAAATAAACTAAAAATAGTGTTGAGTAATAAAAATATGCAAGTTTTAGTATAAACAGTGAGAAACGCATCCATTTGACTCAAGTAGCGTAATATCAAACTTTTGATGTCTTTTAAGATATAGATTTGTAACTCAAGTAAATGGTTTCCTAGTTCAGTAGCTACGTCGATGCATATAACCTGTACAGGAATTAAGACGCGGTTCTTGAAAAAACTACCCAGTGTTTCTCTCGCTCTTTAAAGTGAACACAACCCTAAGGGATCTGCGATATTTCAGATCAGAATAAACCTAACTAGAATTTATAAGTTGCCTTTAAATCTGGAGTTCAAATTCATATTTTCTGAAGGTATTGGATGGAATAAAACGTTATTAAAGGCCAGTATTTTGCGGTTTTTATGGCAAAATAATATGTTTTAGACAAAGTCAATTTTATAACAGATTGGTTATTTGGATAACTTTAATTTAATTACCTACACAAATTAATACCAACAGTTATTGGATAATTATTGACCATTGGCATACTGGAATTTGATGATAACGCTTTATCTTCATTTTAAAAGTGTATCTTTAAATTAAATTATGTTCATGACAAACATTCAAGAACTCTTGAGATTACTATGTGTTTAAAATAAACTTACCGACTGAGATATTGTTTTCTTTATTTTGACAAAATAAAAGACTGCCTTAAAAATTGCAACAATAGTGTCCTAAGATCATCTTCTCTTCCATCCCACTTTAAAAAGAATGCTTATTTGAACGATTCTGCAAAATACCATGAGATCCTATGCTGATTTTATTGTAAACACATACATAGGGACTTTAAAATTTAACGCAATATAAAAAATATCACGCCACTGGAAAAGAGCTAGAGTGAGAAATCAATATCAATCTTGAGATGGGAAAAGTTTACTGTATTGATCTATATTTATCTAATTAAGGAGTTTCCTCTAAGATTCGATGTCCCCTAAACCAACATTATTGAAATGAAATTAAAGAAGAACTATTACTTGAGCTGTCATATAACTTGCAGAGGAACCACTATTTTTTAGCAACGTGTCTTACAACCTCTAGCTCAAGTATTGTTTAAAATAAAATTAAAATAAAATTTCTCGTCATATTATATAGTCATTCATTCCCCCTTCATCTTATACCACCCGGCTAATGAGAAAGAATGATAAAAGTATATTTTAGGATAAATGTTCTTATAGTAGACACATCCTGGTTTCAAACCTCATTATTCTGCCACTGGTGAGTTAGACTTAATCATTCACATATTTAGACTGTGTACCCAACAATTCAAGTGGCTCAATTAATGTTAAAAACCCATTATAAACCTAGACTTACATAAAGGACAGCACTACATCATTAGACAGCCAGCCACATTACGTAAGTCAGATACTTTTTAAAGTGGTATCCACTTGCCGTTTAGTACTCAGCAGCCATTTTAAGAGGAGCAAAGACCTCTATCAAGGCTCTTATAACCCATCATGGCTATGTCCTTCGAGTGTAGCTACGCACGTAAGCACGTGAGGTCTGCAATTGGAGGACTGATTAATCCGTTTTTGCCATTGATCCCTGCCATCACCGGGCAGTTAAGAAAACTTTACTTCCTTGGCCATACTATCATCAGAAGGAGGCGTTGGCTGCTCCTTCCGTGCGTAGGGAACTATGCGTGAGGAAGTTAAAACTCCCTTGGAGGTAAGACACTAGACTTAAGGTGTGGCAGAATAGAAGACCAAATTCCCTTTTGGGTCTTATCTTCCTTCTCTAACAGAGTACCTGCTTGAGGAGAGGAAATACCCCCACCACTCTATTACTTTCCCTACCCGGGCGTGTGTCACTCTTATGGTCGATTAGTTTTCTGTATTCTGAAATACAAACAAAGCAGAGACCAGCCGGACACCTGTACCTGAAGTTTTAGGTTCACAAAGTGTTTGAATAAACAGTCTACATTGAATACGCTTTGTTCCTATTTCTAATATACAGTACTTAGACAATTGTTTAGTTTTTCTAATAAAAATGAAATAGTTTTAAATTTGCGTTTGATGAAAATATAAATATCATATGCATATTGATTATTGCTAGGTGGTTTGAAAAAAAGTGACTAATTGTATAATATAATGATTTTCTAGATTTTTAAAATCAATTGTAAAGTTATTTGTGCACTTTCTGAACATCCTAAAAATGGGATATAATTTGCTTTTACATAATTAATTAAGTTAGACCTAACTAAGGAACGGGAAGTAAAATGAATTACAAAAATACATAAATTTAAAAAATAAGTTTAATAAAAGGTAAACAAAACGATATAGAACTGCATATGAGTGATAAGATTTAAATTCAATTAATAAATGATTACTGTATTTCGTTATCGAAATAGAAAAGATTAGGTTAGAAGAATAGGTATTATTACTTTGTCCACAAGTAGCCAACAGTAGTTAAATAAATCATTTTGTTTAGTTAAATAGCTCTAGAAATATGGATATTATTTTGAAACATCTGCCACATCTCGGCAACAGTAAAAGAGAGGAATTAAGTTCTAGGCAATATAAAAAAGGACAATCTAGCCGGGCTAATACAAAAAAAAAATAGTGAAACAATTGAAAATAGAAACATAGTATCAAATCCTATATCCTTAGAGTTACTAAGAAGAATATAATTTTAGCTAGTAACTAGTATTAACCCTCATGGAGAGTTACGAAAAAGAGAAGCTCCATTTTACAATTAATAGATGGCTATCAATCAGGCATCTACACAGTAATTTACTATGGACGGTCATATCCTAATGAGTACTGCATGAGCAATCAATAGTAAATTTATACATTTACCCATTACTAGGGCATACAATAGCTACTACAAACTATCTGTGAACACTAGGATAAATATGGCGCCTTGGCGCCTGAAGGGGCCGAAAGAAAGCATTATCCTCGTGGGCCAATACTTTAATCTAGTAGTGAACCCACAGATTTTACACCATAAATAGCTACACAAACAAAGGTTTAATCGTGACTGAAACTAGTGACTAACCTAACTAGGCCCAAGAAAAATATGTTAGATGATCTAATTGTTGCAATAAAGAGATTATAAATGAGATTACACCATTTAGAGTGCTATAAAACTATAACATTGTTTTAAAGGCCCAGTCACTGGTTGTTGGAAGTGAAGAGTCGCGTTAGCACCAGCCCCCAATTAACTGTAGCATAAGAAAGCAATTGAGTTTTACTTTGCCTCGGTGGCTTAGTCGAATCTACAGTGTTGCCAGAGCTATCAGCACTTTAGAGCCCACCTCTACCACTCACCCTTCCAAATAGTGGGGTTGAGTTGGCAAATAAAGCTCTAATCCTCTGCATCCTTTATCTCAGGTAGCAATCACCTTCATATTGAAAGGAGTCAGAGTCCAAAACTTGTACAAAGTCTTGACGACGGGTGCTAGGGGCAATAATATAAGATTGCCCCAAATAGAAGGCATCGCATTTGTCAACTGGCTTGGGCTTTCATTGAAATTCATCCTGGCCATAACATACACAAATCTGAAGTTTTCAGGCTCTTACATAATATGTCCATTCGTAATAAAGTTGGGGTATAGTCTGGTTTGCCAGTGATGAGGAGGTTGGCCTTCAAATATCGGCTGGGTGTATGACCACAAAGAGTGTTTTATAATATTTTCCACTCTATATTCACAAAAAATGTGGTTACATTTTTCAAAAATTTACTTTACTATTCCCTACCCTATTAATACATTTAATGGGAATATATCAGACAAGTAGCTGTACACAATACAATAGGAACAATAATAATATTAAAGTGATAAACAAAAGTGTACTAGAAGGTAGAAACTGTACCATGCAGAACTGAGAATACACATTAAAGTACAAAATTAATTGATAATAAATACAACTGTTTCTGTATCTATACATTATTACATTAAAAACATGAAATAATAGTTAAATGATGATTTATTTTAAAACAAAACTTTATTGTATAAATAATAATTACACATATATTTAAAAAAAAATGTCATTGCATGAATATTACTCCCGACACTAGATTAAAAGCAACAATTACTATAAATGGGTAATAGTATTTAAATGCTAAAGCAATCAAAATAAATTACATAAAGGAAATATACGATTATTCCTTGAATAAGAGCTGCCTTGTTACAATAATTATTGTTGTATTTATCTACACTAGTAAGATTGGAGGTTTATGTGAGAGATGAAACTGATAAAGAGATTCCTAATAATCCAATAGGTACAAAAGTTGGCGAGTAGAGCTGAATGACTAGGGCTCAAATCCCCGTTCGTGTGTCATTTTTTCTATCTTTACATAAGCGCTCCATCAGTATGTCATCTTAAAACATATATTTGCTTAATTCAAAATAGTTTACAAATACTATAGTGGGATTCTAAATTTGAAGTTTAGGCCAGGGAGTATGTCTTATTAAAATCTTGGATTACGCCAATATGAAAGCTATCAACTGTTTCAACAGGAAATAAGCGCATAGCCAGAAAATGCAGTAGTAAGACGTCTTGCTAAAATAAGAGTAAATAATGGATAATTTAAAGTATACAAGAAATTTATAAAAGTACGAAGCAAGTTATTACTTACACACTCCTGGAGAACCAGGATAAGAGAGAAATTCAGGAACAACTTAAAAATACTGGAATGTTAGTAACATTTAATTGAAATATTTATCTAGTGAGCTTTTGTATAGTAAAAATATCTAACTGAATAACTCGTATTTTTCTCCTTCCTCACCCTTTCCCTCCTATACCGCTTTTCTTCCTGAAAAATAGTGATTTTGTGTGACTGAATATATTTCTACATCAAAATCAAATCACCCTGTACTAAACACCAATTTCATTACCTCACTAATCAATTTAATAAATAATAAGGTTTCGTTTCTATATACTCTCATTAAATGTACGATAAAATTATAATTCCCTTTATAAAACCTGGAGAAAATAAAGAATTTCCAGGTTAAAAATATAGTGGTAGCTCTGAAAGTAAAAACATATCTAAGTTTTATTAAATACTGTGTACAACCAATATTTATATAAATGTGTCAACTGTAGCTTTAACTTAAAGGAACAAATTTTATGTGATTCACTATTAATTATAAATCTGGTTGGTCATTAGCAGCTTTACATCTCACGGGGAACAAATTTAAAATACAAACCAATCATCCACGCTAGCTATTGTTAGTAGATGATAAAAATATACAATATTAGAATTCAGTTTTCTTCGGTCACTTGAATTCGAAATGTGAGTTCCCATGTCAAGATGCTCAATGCTTTCAGTATAAGAAAACACACAAATGCTACACAATTGTGCATAAGAATATTGAATTTTTAGATATTTGTCTATAAAATAGATATCAAATTAATTATTTAATGACACGTGTGCTCGTTTTATCTTTTGAATTAGTTCTTAAAAAATTAAAAATTAATGTACTTTTTATTAATCCTGATGGGTAGTGTTAGTAATGCAAAGTGTGAAGTGACCAGAAAAGACATTTCGGTCAAAACTCGTTTAGAAATTTTAACGTATAAGAAACTAATTTAATGGAAACTAACCCAGTTTTGAACACGCATAAACACCCAATAAGATACAGATATTTTTGAGTTTTTATCTTATTTTGGCCGAGAGTTTTGTAGCAAGAAATAATAAAATTTCATAGAATATGTTTTACTATTTTTATCATCTTCAGACGTGATAAAAACAATTGTCAAGGTTATCACGAAATTATCGATCTCACCCGCTTTAGTAGACAAATTATTTAAGGCGTCACTCTCGTGTTAAACGGGCCCTATGATGACGGGGAGATTGGGGTTCGAATCCCAGTCGGGTCTACTGAAGCTGTCTTGTCCCTATATGTTGTCCCACTCATCTTTAAGGCAAATGCGGGTTGATTATCTCTAAAATGCTTCCTTCCTCATCCCTACCTTAATAGAATAATTATTATATACTCGGTCTCTCTGGCATAAACTGGGAGGAACTTTGCTTTAAAATTTTTTTTAGTGGCTCTGGTTTGTTACTAATATCCTTGTCAAGTTTCAAGCTTTGCTAGCCATGGCACAAACTACGAGTCGCATTGATTATATGTAAATAAGCTACAATAGTAGAAAAATGCTTAAATAAGGAGTTAATGTCCTCCAATTTTAACAAAACTCAGGATACAAATAGTATTCCCAGGAAAAATAAAAATATATTTTTCTTTCTCAGGGCTAGGAACAAGCGTTTAAAGAAAAAACGCGAAAAAAACTCAAAGTATTTTATCCAACCTTAACCAATCTAGGCATTCTAGATACAGAGTAAGCCTTTATTAAATCATAATTATTTTAAAATTGTAATATTGTAACTAAAAAACCACACGATCGACCTAAGTCTAACAGAAAAAAAAAATATTTCAAAAAATAGATTTGCTTTATTCATTTCAAAAAATACACATAAAAATGGTCCCTGTTCTAGTTATTTTGAAAATATACATTTAAGAATTAATAAGATACGCTCGCTTATATCAGCACAGAAGATATAAAGGTTTTAATTGTTGTTTTACCACAATCGTAAATAGTAGAAATTGGTTAATTATGTGAGAAACTATTCCAAATTATTCATGCAGTTGTATTTTTGATAAAAATACATTTAATCCTTATGATAATACAGATTTCCAGTAGTACAATGTCTCAATTTTATCCTAAAGCCTACAAGGTTAAATATTTAATTAGATTATCTAGAAAAAAGTAAATACAATATATTTATATAAACTATTTAGAAAGCAAGACAATATTAATTAAAATAACCCTCTCAGTTACAAATGTAAAAACCCTTGCAAATTTATTTTTAAGGTCTTAATACCCCACCTGAAGGTATTCTAATGAACCCACCTTGTCTCATCATCTGGGAGCCTTGATTTCCAAATCACTTTTCCTGCCTATGTTCTTTATTACTCTCCTTTATATAAAGATTTTTTTTACATCACAGACTAAAATCATTTGTACGAAGAGACTGCCTATGACAGGGAGATCGTGGTTTGACCCCTGTCGGGTGTACTGAGGATGTGTTTTCCTAAATAATTTCCCATTCTCCACTAACAATTCCCTTAAATTCAACCTTCCTCATCCTTAAACCATTAGCATAATTAGTACTTAAGCGTATAACCCGGATGAGTAGTAAGACGCGGTGATAAAATAAATTATTGTCATTCACTGATTTTAGAGATTTCTAATTCATAGGTCATTTTTACATGCTTTAATCTTTTGGTAATTTTTAAACGGTTATGTTGAATATTAATAAGTTTTGTAAACGGGCTAATCAAACATTTTATTATTCCTCTTAAAACTGTTGGAATGAGAAGATAATAAATATAAATTTCAAATGAATCTATACCTTCTCTACTTACATGGTTGGAAAATCGATCTTCCTAGTGAGCCGCTGCTACTAAACTGAAATGGTGAGATCAGTGGAAGCGGTAGCTAGAGTTTGTAAATCAAGGTTAATTGTTTAACAAAATGCATGTGTATTTACTGTGGTTTTGCGTTGCAAACATTTTAGTTGTCAAGTGGGTGTTTGATTTAGTCTCGTGCTAATTAATTTTTCATTGTCTTTTTAATCCTTTTTTTTAAATTTACATTAATATTTGGGCATTTTTTATGTGTTTCTATAGATTTTTTTTTAGACTTTTTGGGTCATCAAAATCCGGGCCACACAATTTATGAAAACTTTTTCAAATAAGTGCGTTGAATACAGTGGTTGTTTAATATTTTATCACTGAGATATATCCAATTCACCCAGTTGGGATTTGAAGTTCAAGGTCAGTTAAGAACAGCCCAATCTGTTGCAATTCAAACCCCTTAAACTAATCGTCCATCCATGTAGACTACCCTTGTAACTAAATACTTGTTTTAATAACACAATGGAGTGGAGGCAAAGTTCCAAAGGAAATGTACCGGTATCATGAAAAGAGGGTGATCAATATTTACAAATAAAACTATCCATAGTGCGCTGGGATTTGAACCTTGATCTCTTCGTTATCGAAAATATAGTCCAAATAAGCCTAAGATTCTAGGCCACGTGACGTCCGTTATGGGAATTCTACAATTAGGTATAATTATTGTTATCAATTAGATATAATAAATATCACTGCCAAAACAATTTAATGACAATATATTGTGTCCAAAAATAATATCTAACTTAGCTTATTTTTTAAATATTCTAAAGTAGTATTTAAACTTAACTTATCTTTAAATGTTCTAAAATAATTTTACGCCGCTTATTTCGCGGTGTACTTAAAAGAAGTTGGCTTTTGTTTCCCATTCTTTCAATACAAAGTAATTTAATTTCACGTTTGTGATGTTCTTGTGGATAGCCAGAACATGTGATAAGACAATGGTGCATAGAAGAAAGTTAATAATTTAAATAAATACTTCGAAAAAACACTTTAAATTAATGATAACATTTTTAATTCAAAATGTACCGGTGGTTCAGATTGAACGCCAACCACACTCAGGCAAATACATTGATTCCTATGTTTGGTTTAAAACGTTTGAAACACAATCTTAAAGATTCAAAATGTTGAAACAAATTATTTTTCTCTTCTTCCCTTTGAAATCGATCGTGGCAACGCTGCAGATGAAAGACAGTGGACAGTTGCAAGCAGGTACACATAGTTCCTTGTTTCCCAACAAACAGCTTTACACTACGGCAACCAAACTGTTTAAAATTTTAATTATTAAAGTAATGTTTTAAAGCTCAGTATTAAACTAAATAAATTATTTTAAAAATAACTAAAATCAGGATAAGAATATTATATACGCTTGTAATTTCTTCTTATTCAAACATTAATATTTACATCCATATTAATCTAATTAGAGTAATTATTCATTTTTTTTAAATATAAAAAAACTAATAGAACAATAAATTAAAATTCCAATCTAAGAAAATTGAAGTAAAAATATTTTTGCTTTATATAGTAAAATTCAATTTTGAATATATCACTTAATGAAGTCATTTTAAGCAAAATAGTGTGAGGCTGAAAATGTGATAGTTTTCATTATATAATCTAATTAGTATGATTAGTAAATGTTTAACAGAGTCTTATTTCTAGATAATATAAATACCTTTTCATAAATTGAAAACCGATTTCAATTCCATAGAACGGTTTTGTCACAATCTTTTATTTAGTATTACCATTTTTTGATGGGTAAACAAGTGTTGACCGGTCTCTTAAGTACTTATAAAAGGAAATCAAATTCATGGACTCAGTATACTCAATCACCTGCTCCTATACATATGTAGAGCATAGAGCCCTCGTATTTAAACTATGCTTTATGGGCATAAGTAAACAATCATCAAACAATCTGACTAAAGAAACTATGTTTGATGGACATAGTGTGACGTATTTTGCCACCCTACTTTGTATTTCCCTTTGTTTTCTACTTTTTGTGAACAATTTCCAATTTATTTTCGCGTGAAATTAAGTACTTTGAAGTTAGGCCACTCGCTGGTTGCCGGCCTGACTAATAATACTATTTACATCTATACTATTAAATTAAATAAAAGGACGGAAGGAACAACGTAAAACATTGTTTTAAATAATCTAAATAAGTAGTTTTGATTTAAGGAAGAACACTTACCTTTTATTAAACATATTAATTATCCTTTTAAGAAGTGTGTTTGACTCTTGTATTCATTTATCAACGTCAACCATGTTTGTTTTTAACGCATGCGCAGTTATATCAAACAAGTTAGTAGCGAGTCTCGTGGTGGTAAAAGGAGAAATAAGAATAGATTTAAATAACTCTAAAACGAGCGCGACTTTTAATTTTTTGACTAAAGGAAATAAACATTTAATTATTTTGTGAAAAGATTATTCACATTGATTTGGATACATTTCACTATTTATATTAAACCTGCATTTTATTTGATTTTTATCCCTAGTCCACAGCCAACAATTTTTTTTTTCGTTTTTTTATAAATATATTAGTTTTCTCTTTGGACTTGGAAGTATGAATAGAACATTTTTTAAATTTGATTATTGGAAGATTTTGAAGAGGAGAGGAGGTCTTCTTCCTTGGTGTTGGTCCAACATGGAGCCAAATCTGTGGAGCTCCTAATTCAAATTATTTTAAAGTGAATTAAAGGTTGTGAATTAAAGTACAAGTAGCAAAAATGGAAAGCTAAGTGTGTGTGCAAGAACTAGACTATTTATTTTCGTTAAAATTGTGGAATAATTTGAATTACTAAAGTGAAACCAATTTATGAATATGGTGTTTCAATATGGACTAATTATTCATGGGTGAGGTCAAGCCAACTCTTCAACTATAAATTATTATTATCAAATTTTTATTTTCTCCTATAAAAATCAGAATTCATTTACTTTCAGAAAGACAAACTATGCAGAGAATTAATTAACATTTTATTTTATGTCTAATTATTAATTTTATTGATTGTATATTTTTTTCTCTTCTTTATGGGTTCAACAATACTGTTCTATACTTTGTTAAATTAGAATTAGAATTAACCAGAATTCCATAGGTAGGATTGGGATGAGGTAAAAAGGCAAACAACAATAAATCCACAAAAGTGCCAACAATTGTTGCATTATACTTATTTTTTGTAGTCCAAATTACATTTTGTTCCAACAATCCATTTTATCTAAATTGTTCATGTTTTTTAGTTTTAAGTTTACCCAGTGGTCTTGAGTTTGAGAGTCGTCGTGCCACTGACTGAATTTGCCGAGGTTAAAGTTCTTTTTTTCTTTTAATTATTATTATTTTTCTCCTAGATACTAGGGGTGTCGCCCAACCAAAACACAATCTTTATACATCTTGATGTTAACTATTGTTGTTACAGCATAAGATGTCAGAAGACACTTGATACCAGACAAAGTAAAAATTATATACAAAAATATATAGATAATACACATAGATAACAATCTATCTCTCACATTGTAAAAAGTGAAGTTTTTTTTTTCAATAGAAAATAATGTTAGACATGCTGACTAAAGAAATCATGTCTGATTGACATAAAAAATATTGTTAGACCTTTTGACATTAAACCTTGTTTCTGATGGACATTGAAAATAATTCAGACATTCTAACAATACACTATACCTGGTGGACATAAAAAATAAAGCAATATTTTCTAATACTAGAAACTATGTCTGAGGGACATAGATAGCAACGTCAAACATTCTGACATGATACTTAATATTTCTCAGAAGAGGCTTCTTCTGCGATGTGGTGGTGAGATCGACGTCTGGCACATCGTGGCCATCAGTAGTCTTTGGTGCTGAAGTAGTATGGAGTAGTTCCTTCTCCAGTGAATAAATACAGTGGAGTACAAAAATGTGATCCACGGGGAATCTGTTGTATAGCAACAGAAGTGGGCCAGTAGTAACCCAGAAAACCTAGGGTGAAAAAAAGGAGGNGAAATAAATCCACTTCCTCACTGGCGTTGTCAACAGGAGGGGCGAGCAGAGACAATAATCTCGCTTTTAATTTTCTTTATGGAATTTTAATAGTTTTTTTTATAAAATTTTGAATATATATATATATATATATATGTCAAATTATATAAATTACATGCTACAGTATGTTAACCGTGTAGATGCCTTACTGCTCACCATTTACTATTGTAAAATGCTGGTTCCTATTCAAGGAATTTAACCTTAGGTTTTCGTAACTCTCTATGGAGTTCACTCAAGCTAGCTAGCTTACATATCTATCCTCATAGTAACTCTATAAAACTAGGATTAAATACCCCTTCTTTTCTTTCACTATAATTTCACTATTATTCATGAATATACCTTTCAGGTCTTAGTCTAGTATTAGCTAGGCTGGATTTTCGTCATTTATTGTGGCTTTACCTCATATTATTATTTGTTCTCTATCTTTGACTGCCGCTAGGTTTTAGGCACACGCTCCCTCGTAGGAGAATAAGCGTTAATCCTCATTTAGATATTTAATAAACTAACCTAGAACTTATTATATCTAACTTCTGTTAGTTCCTTGTCACCAAGGTGTTTATTTATTTTCCTGCCTTTCAGCACGTTTACGACTATGGTAACTGATTAAAGTTATCTTTAATAACAATGGGCTATTTGATCTCAAATATATTTAAAATGTATGTAGTTCTATACCTCTTGTTCACATTTAATTAATCTGATTTTTTAAACATAAACTTTCTTATTTAACTTTATTTGTTATTGTAATCGTAACTTCACTTTATAGAAGAAGCGAGGATTCAACGGTTTCAAATCCCAGCTTCGCGTGCCACAAAAGAACAAGGTAGTTTTTATTTGACTGTAACTAGCACATGTTACCTGAGATTCACGAACGCTCCTGATGTGAATTTAAATGCACCCAACCCGGTTTCAAATCCCAGATTTCCATGTCAGAAAAGAACCAGGTAGGGTTGATTTGACCGTCGTTGTCACTGAATACCTGAAATTCACAAACACTCTTGATGTGATCTTCAGCACGTAGTCAAATGGAACTAGGCAGGCCATGATCAGAGTTACGAAAGTAGCTATGATGTTATTTCGCTACAATTTGACCTTAGACTTTCAACCACATCTAATTTTGACAATTTGATATTTTCCACATTCTTTGTCCCATTTGATTGTTGCTCCATTTGATTTTTTCACTCCAATTTTGTCCCATTTGTTTTTTATGTATACACATTAGATTTTATGTGTAACCTATTAGTTATTAATGTGTGCGCATATGATTTTTTGCCCCAAGAGGTGAGGGTTTTGGATGAGAGTTGTTTACTTATTTATTTATTAGTGTGGATGATTTTTATTTATTTATTGGCGTGGGAATTTAATTTATTATTGGTGGGGGTTGTGTGCAGTCTTGGATGTCAGACACGCATCCCATGATGGTTGAGTTTGGGAACGAGAGAAGGAGTGTCCCCCTTCCTTACAACCCCTGTATGTGCCATTCCACATAATGAACTAAGTTACAATGCTCCTTCACTCGGCCGCTGTGCCTTTCACTTTCCCCTCCATCTACCACCACTCTTCGTGAGCTCAGTGGGTCAAATCACTCGGGGGTAGAGCACATTGGGAAGGGAAACTTTGATGTCGCAACTGAAATGGAGAATAGCATTGAACCCTTATCGAGAGTCGTTAACCCTAAACTTGTTATAAATGTTGAAAGTGGATAGTAATGACACTATAGCAGAGTCAATAACCCACCCCACCCCTTGAATTAATAGTTTCACAGGAACGAGCTTTGAAGGCCGTAGCTCAGATGTGGCTTCTAACGTTTATTCAGGGGCTAATTTTTCTTTTAAAAATAACCTAGTTATTCATCTTGTTGTCTTTTAGCGTTCGCCATGTACGGAAATATGGATTCGAGCTTTGATATCTTTGCCCGAATGAGTTGAAAGTAAAATGTTTGTCTAAAGAGACAGAATAAGAAAATTAAATGTTGTTAATCATTTGACCGGGATGTACCATCATTTTCACTGAGTGAAAATATTTATAGTGGAAATCTTCCTACCAAGATGTAGATTAAAACGTATAGGTAGTTTAAGAATCAAATATACAAAGCCATTTATTTATGCTTTTAGTGAGAATTATTCAATCTAAGTATCATATTCTGAAAATTAACACTTGGGCTCGGGAATCGAACCCAGGACCTTTAGCTTAGTACGCCAATGCTCTAACCACTGAGTTATCCAGGAATATTCCCGTGTAGAGGGTCATTCATCACTCATATTTTAGTGCAGAGTCGTTAAGGCGTATGCCTTAATTGTCACTATGCAGATAAAAACAATAATAATATTCATCGCTTTATGGTCAAAATTGTTGAGTGATATAGTTATAACAAAAATGATATCTAACTTAAAAATAATATTTAATAGACAAATATATATATATTCCAAAGGAAAATACAAATTATAGCATTTTGTGTATAATTAAATGTCACGATTTAGGGAGAGGGATCGGGCAAATCCAGGTCAGTGCGAGCCGTCTAATGTATGTTAGAACGGTAATACTTCCTTTCTGGTGGGAATTTGAAGCCCCTGCATGGGTCATTTGCAGAGTTTGACATTTATTTTATGGTAATATGTGACCAGGTGAAATGTGTATCAACATTTGCTTGGGTTTGAAATGTGAAATGCTAAAAGCATTATTGTATTTATAAAAGTAATTATAGTTTGTTGACCTATCAACCCTGAACCGAGAGAGCACCGAGAACAAAAGGCATGCCCTAATGCTCCCTGAAGGGGAGCACGAGAGCAAGTTCCAACACGTACCGACCAATTGGTCACACC